>JAJMFB010000076.1:0-34824 GCA_030574495.1 Trigonopsis cantarellii | reverse complement strand
GCATTGTATTTAGAGTTGTTCTGTAGTATCAATATATTATTGTCTACCGTTTCTTTCTGGGCTAGTCCCCCTTTTAATACACAATCGCTATCTAAAACAACCCGCCTCTTCTTTTCCTTATCACTAGCCCATTCCCGTCCGGGGCAACCCGCCTCCGGATTAGCTACTATCGAGCGTCCGGGTCGGCCATCGTACTACAGTATTATCTTTTCTTTATAATTTTTCAATTTTTCTTCCACAGTTTCTAGTAGCAGTAAACAAAAAAAAAAAGAAAAAAAGATAAACAGCAACATTCATCATCAAACAAATCTATATAAAACTGGTTTTTTTGGTTCTTTTTTTCTTCTCCTTGGTTTGGGCAACAATACAGTAAGACTTTTTTGGAAAGAAAGGGAATAATTAAAGCTGGTGCGTGCGTCGTGAAATAATAGAAAAAAAATATGAAAATCAAACTCCCATACTCCTTATCGTACATAAAAAACTTGTCGTCATTCTTTAGACAGTATCTTCATCAGTATTTGTATTGTTTGTATTATCTTTTTGTTGTTGTTGTTGCTGCTGATCACCTAACCCCATCATTTCATCAGAGGAGGTATTTCCGTCAAAGTTGAGTAGTTCATCGGGATCAACAGATATCACTGGCTGGAATGCTCCTCCATCTTGACGCTCAGGCTGTTGCTGTTGCTGTGGTTGTTGTTGATGGTCTTGGTCTTGGTCTTGATGAATACTTTCCTCCATTGTATTGTTATTTTCAGATTCCCCCTGCGCGACCGAAACCGAATCATCTGCTTCATGCTCAGTTTTGATCATAGGATTCTCTGTAGACTGGGGTAATTCACTTGACGATGATGTGCGGTTAGTCGAAGAATCGTGTGTCTCTTGTTGTTGTTGTTGTTGATCATCAGGACTCTGTTGCTGCTGCTGGTGCTTCTTTTCTTGTTCTTCCTGCCGTTCACGCTCGGCAATCTCCGAAGCAGTCAAGAATCGACCCCCCTGACCTCGCGGTCTTCTCATTGCATGTTTATGACGCGATTCATGAAGGTATGGTCTTCGACCTTTACCAGAGATTTTGAGAGCCTCTTCAAGTTTTGCTCTGGCAATCCGGCGCATTAAAATTCGATGATACTGTTTTGCATTCACATAGAGTGGTTCTTCAGCAGCAGCAGCAGGTTGTTGTTCTTCAATATTACTTTGAGGCTGTGCTTGAGGTGCAATCGATCCCTCCATTTTTCCCATATACTCGGTACTTGACCGTTGCTGGGGGAATGGCCCATTATTGTTATTATTATGATGATTATTTGGGTATGAAGATGGCGATGATGAGTAATTTGAAGGTTCATAGTGGGACCCAGGCATACCGAATCCACTCCCCGGTGAGGCTGAACTAGTTGTTGTTGCTTGTGGTGGTGGTGGTGGTGGTTGTTTATCAGCCCCATTTGCCATATGGTAGTGATGTTGTGGATGGCGATGTGACGTTGGATTATATAATCCGAATGGACCGGTCTGTTGACCAGATCTTGGTGGTGGTGGATGAATACCAGCAGCAGCGACTTTAGGATCTGCCATCAATCCCGGTCCAGCAGCTAACTGAGTGCTTACATGATGAAGATCTGCCATCTTTTTCTTTTCTTTTTGCACAGTTCGAAATAAGAATTGAAAAGCAAGGTTTAATTAGTTCTTCTCCCGTGATGACCCTTTGACCTGCTTTTTGCGCGCGGTTGAGAACGGAATGAGAAATTGGTTTCTTGGTGTTTGATTCTTCTTTTGTGGGTAGCGTTGGGTTAATACCCATCTCGGGCGCGCCTCCTTCCTAATTGAGACATGACATTTCTCAATATATGTTAGTTAGCTTACCCTACTACAATGCAGTGTACATTGTGTAACCCCCCTTCCTCCCCCATCCCATCTGCCCGGCCTTTGACTCAAAAATTATCCCCTAAATAATGAAATTTTTCAACTATACAAAATGTACATAGATAATAATAAAACACCGAAATAACAAAAGAAAAAACAAAGCATCAAGACTACCACCAAAAAAAAGATCATTTTTCACGCACTTTTGAAAAATTTTACCCGAATTTTATTCTTTTATTTTCTTTCTTTTTCCTCCCACTAATTTTCATCACCGTAGGGATCACCTTCATAGGGATCACTTGCATATCTTGAACCTTCCACACTTGTATCTTCATCATCATCAACGCTGTCTTCTTCTTCATCATCATCTTCTTCCTCCTCTTCATCATCGTCACTTTCTTCTTCATTTTCCTTTACAACGCGTCCACATAAGATTCCTTCCAGACACCATAGATCAAATTGGGTCGATCCAATATCAGTAATTCGATGTGGGAATGGACCAATTTTTGTGTCCATTGCTCCTAAATTAACCATCTTCATGTATTGAACAGCTGGTGCACTGATTTTACCCCCAATCAATCCCGCATATTGAAACCTCCAAATTTTAACTCTTCCTGCATCATCGAGCCGGAATGAATCAGTTGTGAGTGAATTGAGACAAACGCCACGTCGATGAATATCTGCAACTGCATCTCTCATTTTTCGAGCTATATATGATGGGATCCGCTGGCACGTTTGAAGATCAATTGGTAAATCATATAATCGTTCCGTCATGTACCCTACAAGTCGATCATGATCATCTGTAACTGGCCGATCTGGAGCAATATCAATTGCTGCATTCGAGTAGAGTAAATGACTAAGAATCTTGTACTCAACAGTCACTTGAGCACTGTCAACAGTAGGATTTAATGTCACCCGGAAAATGGGATGTCCAACCCCTGGATTATCCAATTCGCGTAATTCTCCAACATAGTCGTAGTCGGCGTACTTTACGGATAATATGGGTTTAGAAAAACACCACAACTCTTGAAATTCTCTTCCTCTAATTGGTTGCCATTCAGACACTGCAAAATCATTGATATGTTGTTGTTGTTGTTGCTGTTCTTCACATTCATCATTGTTCAAACAAAACCCACTGGCAGCCCATAGATCGACCAGCGATTTTTGAGCAGAAACATTATGAGAATAAGACCAGCTATTATCTTTTTCTATATTTTCTTCGGTTGAGGAATTTCGACTGCTGTTATTGCTGTTGTTGCTAATAGTTTTTTGCACGTTCGTTTCTGAATGGTCGTCGTCGTGATCGTCGTCGTCGTCGTCATACATCATCCCCTCATCTTCATAAACATCTCCATAGTAATCTATATCGGTTTGACAATCAGCAATCACACAAGATGAAAGGGAGGAATCAAACTGGAGAGCAGCTGATGTCAGCTGTGAAAGAGTGGATGCATGTGGAGAGATGATGAGAAACTGTCTTTTCGATTGTTTGTGTTCGAGAAGGTGATAGTATCGGATTGTTGATGAGTTTGAACCGGTTGATGATGTTGATGATGTGGTGATTGTGGTGGTGTTATCAACCGCGGACAAACCTGATGATCTATGTCCGTTGTGCTGAGAGAAGATTCTCCGTTTTGCAACATCTTTAAGCCAAAATAACGAATCTGCCATGTATGAATGGCAGTAAGAAACGAGTTCGGAAAAGAGAGGTGATAAGAAGAGGAAAGGGAGGGATGAGGATCTCGGCTACTTTCAATCGTGAAAACTATGGATGATTTAAGAGACGAGGAAGGAAAAGGAAGTGGGGTGGGGGAGAGATAGTAAGAATGGTAAATAAATCCTCCTTATGAATTCAGATATTATATTGGATTGGAAAACAAAGGAGGGATGAGGGAGGATTTTGGAAACCGAGGTTGTTTCAACAATGACCCAAGGTGACGACGGTTGAGTGTAAATAAGTGTAGTATTTTTCTTATTTTGCCCAGACTTTTTTTTTGTCGAGCCTCACTTTGGAGTAAAAAGACTGTGATAAAGTTCTTTTATGGGAGTGGGCATTATAAAGGAATAAGCCTAAAATGGGACCAAATGGTTCTATTCTATGACAGGTAAAGTGATAATGTGGCAATCCATGTGATTCCTGAATGGGCGTTTAAGAAAAGTATCACACTTTTCTATTACTTTACCTAATTCGATTTTCATACTTAACCCTCAATGTTTAATAATCACTCTAAATGTAGCATGATCAACTTTTAACCCAAAAACTCTCCTTAATAGCTCCCCCCCTCTTCCATTGTAATTGTTTTAGCCTCTATAATAAACTAAGGACAGTGAGTGTGTGGGTGTAGCGTATTTTTATCCATTTTTGTGTATCCATCTTTGTTGTGTTGGATCAAATGTTTACGATATTTTAGGATTTTTTTCAGCCGCCCTGCATATGTCACAAATAGTGACTGGGTTTTCACATGATATAAAGGTTAAAAACCCAATGTTAGGAAGAGTCGGATTTCTCTTGGGCAATACAAACGGCTAATTCGTCCAGTAAAAATTCGGCCGAGTCACGCTGCAGCATTTTTTGATGTGAAGACACTCTACTGGTTTTGTTTGCTATCTGTAGTAGTAGCTTATTAGTTTATTAACTTACGCAATTCCCAACACAGACACGTCTTCTAAATTAGAAAGACAAGGACTGAAGCACTTGGAAATCACTTGCACAGATCTACAGTAGAATACTAATGCAAGTATTGAAAGTCTTTGGAAAGTATAAACTATGGTGATCTTCTACTCTTGGGTTTGGCCCGATGGGATCGCTTTGGTCCATTCATCCCTGTGTCGAACGACAATCGTATTTCACAGCTGAGCGGGATAGGAACCTTAAAAAGTGCTCGGGCATAAATTGTCTGCGCCAGCATCAACTCTTATCACCACGCCAGAAGAACGGAAAGGGCCTCTTGGACTAGTTACACTCATAGCAATGTACATGTGCCAAGTAGACTCATGCCCCGCTCTATATAGTGCTTATAAGTAAATTCAAACACATAACGAGGTTGAGCTGTCCTCTGGACAGAGGCCCGAGTACTTTGTATGAGATACATGTTGCACTTTATTGGGTCTGTACATCAATTAGGTGCTCTCGGATGTAGGATCAGCATTTCATCAACGCTAAACCCGAGCGATGTATTGCTAAACTTTCTTCTCTTTTTGATTTAAACCATAAAAAATGGCTAATTTTAACTTTCCAGACAAAACCATTCATTAGTGGGATATCAGGGCTATCCAGAGACACCCACGCGATGCCTCAATCAATGGCTTTGCTCTGTTGGGGAAATTCATTTAGAAAAAATATGTCAAATCTCCCTAGAAAAGAGTCTGCTCCATGCCCGACATTCCTGTTGATGTCGAGCAGACAATGCCACTTG
The DNA here is from genome assembly GCA_030574495.1 of Trigonopsis cantarellii. Classification (NCBI taxonomy): domain Eukaryota; kingdom Fungi; phylum Ascomycota; class Trigonopsidomycetes; order Trigonopsidales; family Trigonopsidaceae; genus Trigonopsis; species Trigonopsis cantarellii. The sequence goes on along the minus strand of JAJMFB010000076.1, from coordinate 29,554 downwards.
TCTCTTTCTTCTTGTTTTGCTGCATACAAAGTATGAAGTCCCTACATAATCTCCATTCAAAATACCCCGCATGCTGTATCGCTGATGACCAAAAAGTTTCTTGGTAAACTGAAACTTTGCAGTAGGGCTGAGCCATGGTAAAACTTGTGTTGTCTAACACCATTATCTAAACAATACCAATTTTAATTTGGCGCGTATACATACATCCTCATTGTGTGTTTGAATTCACATGTAGCCACTATATAGTCATGATCGAAAGTCAAATGTGGGGTGCTCGCTGTCCGAGTCACCAACCATTATCGCAATCAGTCTGTACGTCGGGATCCTCGTGGTTTGATTCTGCTACGATTGTACTCTTTCAACCTGGGTTCAAGAGTGTCCCCGTTTCGTCAATGGGTGGTTGATTAGTTTTATTAAGTAGGTTCACTGCAGCGATTCTCTCTTTTCTATGTAAGTAATCTACAGCTTGGAGTATTATTCTTTTTACAACATACATAGCGGACCTGTACTAGGGATATGATATCTCGTTGTCAACTTGGAAGAGTTATAAGACGATGGGCTGGAAAAAATTTAAGGTGACGCTAAAGAAATTCGTTCTTACCCTTTTGGGAAGTTCGTAACTTTAGAATTAAATTTTTTTTTTCCAAAAATATCACGGTAAATTCCGTTATCTCAACTCTTAGTCCAAATACTCCTTTATCGAGTGATCTTTTACAAGGGACTTCCTTCGTTTAAATTAGATTTTGTTGTTAAGATAGGAATTTAATCAAAGAAAAAAAAAAAAAAAGTTTTTGTCTGCGTGTGCGTGATGATCTATTTGTGATTTAATCTACCTTTTGTCTTTCTGTGAAAAAAAAAAAAAAAAAAAAAAAAATTCCGTGCGTCAAGGAAAAATATAGGGTGTCAAGTCCGGGGAATGTCAAACTCCCACCTATTACTTTACCACACTTACTAACCATGGCAAACTCACGATTCGAATATGTCAAGAAATTCGAACGAAATGATGAGTTACTACCAAATACATATATAATAATTCGGATTGATGGACGAGGATTTCACAAGTCAGTAGATTTGATTGTTTTTCTCATTTATGTAAAGAGTAGAGTTTTCTTACACATACATATATATTATATATATATAATTCAGACTATCAGATCGATACAAATTTGAAAAGCCAAACGATATAAATGCGTTAAGGCTAATGAATGAAACTGCGCGGCGCGTCATGATTCAAATTTCCGACATTTCCATGGCATACGGTGATTCTGATGAATATTCGTGAGTAGTAGTAGTAGCGTTATCGTGGTGGTGGTGTTTCTATACTAAATAATTAATTTTCCCGGCAGGTTTCTAATAAATCGGACATGTCAACTGTTTGATCGACGCGAATCGTAAGTTGTTTTCTTTGGTCTTGTATAGTGCATTGTTGACGATAACTAACGGGATATCAACAGAAAACTTGTATCAACATTTGCAAGTATATTCACAACTGTTTACCAGTTTTTATGGAACGAATACTTGCCATCAACCCCATTACAATCAGATTTATTACCACAATTCGATGCTCGAGCAGTGTTATACCCACAAGTGGAAAATGTAAGAGATTATTTTAGTTGGCGACAAGCTGATTGTCACATTAATAATCTTTACAATACAACCTTTTGGACCCTTGTCTTGCGTGGCGGTCAATCACCTCATGAGGCTCAAGAGTATTTGAAATCAACAGTTTCTGCCGATAAACATGAAATTCTCTTTTCAAAATTTCAAATCAATTATAATAATGAACCTGAAATGTTTAAAAAGGGTACAGTCCTATTCAGAGAGGTAACAGTACAACAACAGCAACAACAACAAGAATCAAAAAGACAAACTGAAAGAAGAATCAAAAGATCCGCAAAAGCACCTATTCATGAGCTTTATATCGATATCATTGGAGATAAATTCTGGCAAGATCATCCATATGTTATTTAGTAAAAAAAGATCATCTTGACTCAAATCCAAAGAACTGAGAGCCTTCTAGTGCGGCTCATTCACCAATTCTGTAAAAGGATATAGGGATAATAGGTCGAAAAGAGCAAGTCCCACCCGAAAAGAAAAGGGCAAATAATTTATTCCACAAAACACCAAAACAACGCGGTTTGATAAAACAAAAAAAAAAAAAACGCGTTCAATGGAAATGGTATGAGTCGACGTTCAAGCAGTAGGAATGAAAGAAGGAGCAGCAGCAAACCAAATGAAAAAAACCAACCACTTGCAGTACAAGAAGAGGTCAAGGATGAAGTCGAAAATAGTTTCTCACCACCACAACAACAACCAATTGTATTTCAATGTAATGGATGTCTGCAAATAATAGGAGATTCATTAAGTTGGGTGAGTGGAGTACCAGTTGAAATGTCATGTATCTCATTAAGTCACGTTGCAATTGATGCAGTCGATATAGGTGGAGATGAAATGGCAACCACTTCAACCCGTCATGGTGGGTTGGACATGGGCAGTTTTTATATTCCTATTCAATGCTCAAACTGTAGTGCAACCATCGGCCGAATGTATAAGACAACACCAAAGATACTTGATCATTTAAGAGATAATTATACCTTTGATAATGCGTGTATAAAGAGTTACGAGTTGGGGTTCACCACTAAACAACAACAACAAGAATTAGACGACGATTCAGCTGGCGGGGCATGCAAAGGGAAAACTGTACAATTATTAACCCCCCAAGAGCGTGATATCATACGACCACAGTATAATCAGATTGCTCAAAGATTTGCCCTTATGGAGACGGTCATTATGCAATTACATGAACAGATTGAAACAATAAACGCCCGACTTCACCATAGCAAATAATAAAATAAATAAACAAATAAATATCTATGAATCTGTACTACTAGTACTCGTTGGGGGCGGTTTTACTGTGAAAAAGCTCACTGCAAATCGGGCCTTATTTACAAGGTTGTAAAAGTCTTCTTCATCGTATGGAGTCCAATTTGGAATCTTGTCTTGTTCTTGTTCTTGTTGTTGTTCAACAGTGTCGATTTTATTCGGAGTTTGTTGCTGTTGCTGTTGTCGTTCAAGCTTAAACTTGATATCTAAATATTTCGACCTCAGTGCCCGTTTTTTACTCATTTCTCTAGGATCTCCTGACCCGGTGGTAACTATAAAGGCAGTGTTTGGGGGTAATGCATCGTACATTTGTTGTATATTACTAGCAAATTCACTCTCTGCTTTACTGTTGTCTGGCACGGATAGTTGATGGTTGTCTGGGGTATTATTGTTATTGTCTTGTTGCTCCTTTAGCGCCCTCTTTGCATCATCATATCCACTATTGCTAAGCATGGTACTTGTATCGGTCCACCCATTGACAAACTCCATATTACGTAATCGGGCAAGAACAAAATCACTTGTTCGAACTGCTTCAATGACTCCGTCGGTGACCTCTTGATCAGTGGTACAGTTAATACATGTCCTTGCCCACTGACTATTCCATCTTGCTGGATCATTGTAATCAACAACTGCACATTCAACCCCCTGATTGGTTGAACTTGGCTTTTTCTTACTTGTCGGGGTACCGGCCGGTAGTTTTATATCCTGCTGTTGACTAGTAGTAGTAGTAGTTGCAATTGATAATCGACCAAGTCTTGCCATGATGTGCTCAGTAGTTATTTGGACATGACCAAAATCAAATCCACGATTCAGTTTTAATTTGATTAAATCTAAACAAGTCTTTGCATCTTCTCTTGAATCATGTCCCTTGTGACCAGATTGAATAGTACGGTGTAAAAAAGATCTAGCAAGGTATTTAAGTGATGGTTTCGAAGGGGGTCCTCGAGGGTGATGAAATACGACCGAGGTATCAATGATTTTCGGATGACGGATTTGAAGAGCGTTTAAATCACTATCCAAAGAGTGACCGATTAATGTATCATGGGTGTATATATGAGATAATACCCATTCCTGAATATCTTGTAAACTGGTTGTGACTTGGGCAAGCATTTCTGGGGTGATTCCAGAGTATCGAGTTAGATAATCAGTGATTTCACCGTTGGGTTTTACAAGGGTCTCAAGTACTGATTGTCCAGATTCAAGTTCTAGAATACTTATTCTTGCAAGGACCGACAAGTCTCCAATTTTAACCATTTCACAATCAAGTCCGTAACAGTGAGGCACAGTATCATTTGGAGGATTTGTAACAGTGTCAACCCAACCGGGCGGCAATGGACAAACCCGGACATCATCATCACCATCTTGTTGGTCTTTATCGCTATCTCGCAGCAAGTGGGGGTGAATCGGGTACCCATTTTCAACCAGCTGATCCAAATTAAGAACAAGGTCCTCAATTGCACACTTGGTGGTAGAATTTAGCTGCTTTTGCCTCTGGCTATTTGCAAGTTTCTTTTTAGCAACATTTGTCAACGGGACCTGGGTCAAAGTCGATATGGGGGAAAAGAGACGTGACCGGTCTCCAGGTGATCTTGTTGGGTAGGCATATTCAAAGATTCTTGAAAAGACCGACCCAATCTCTGAATTAGAATTCAAATCGGACATTTTGATTGGATCAATCAAATCATTAGACGACTTGAACCCGAAATCTTCATCACAGAGTCCTGGAATCATTACCACGACGACTTTATGGATCCCTGCTTTATTGGTAACAGCCAACCAATTAGGAGCCACCCCGTCTGCTAGAATGTACAAGACGAGCTCACGGATATCAACAAGATTGATCTTTTGAGTAAGTTTATGGTTGTCATCAAACGAGAACTTTGGTATGATTCGATCCTTCTTTTTCGGTTTGTTGCGCCTTCTCCGTTTAGGCGATGGAGGTGTAGATGTTTTTGCTCCATCCTTCATTTCATCAGACCCGGATTCCTCTTCTGAAGGAGATGGCCGCTTTATATTATCTCCAGTCATATATATATTTTCTATCATTACTGTGTCGGGCGGGTCTTAAACTAAAATCCTCCTCATCTCATCCCTCCCAACCGAGATAATGACAACAGTAGTAAAGAGGGCAAGAGAGAGACCAACTCATTTCCTGAGTATTCCACTTGGATTTTCCTCACAATTCAAGGATAATTATGAAAGATTTATAACCTATTTACAGTCAAATTATGGTGGTGGAGTTAATTCAGGAATCCAACCATTCAATTCCCTACATCTAACACTTGGAGTTATGAATCTAAATGAGCCCGACAAGTTGGCTCATGCTTGTAAAGTACTTTTAAACGATATCCATGTAGACTGTGGAAGGGTGCAAGTTGCAATCGATCAATTAGACTACTTTGGCACTGGACCTAATCCTGTCCGCATCTTATATGGCAGACCACGTGGGCCTGATCTGGTTGAGATTTGCACTCGGATTCGGCAGGTGTTTATAGATGCTGGACTCATTGAAAGGAGTGTTAATAGTAAGAATCAAGAAGAGGGGGAACTGAGACTACATTGCACATTTCTACGGTTAAAGAAGAAGAGGGATATGACTGAATTCATACAACAAGCAAATCAGTCAGATTTGGTCACGAATCTTTTACCCCTCGTTCAATGTCCTTCTTTATGTATATGTAAAATGACTCAACAGCAGAGTCTTGGAGGGGGGTACAGAGTTGAGGCCCAGCTCCCTCTCAGTGGTGGTGGATAATATAACTTTAGCTTCACCCAATGAGGACACACTAATTTGGTACTTGTCTTGTCTCTCTTTTAGTTACTACCAGCCACAAACCTAAATACCAGCAACCACCACCACCACAATGCCATCATCAACAGACAACCATAAACCGTATAAACCAGTATCATTCGATGAGATCGATTATAATGATATCGCTCAAGTGAATGCTGCACAGGATTCTGCTATTAAAGAACAATGGATAAGAGCATACGCGTTAAGGGCATTGAGGGCATCTCTGGGGGAATGTTATAAGAATCAGACTGTTAATCATCAAGAGAATTGTAAGGAGCTCATTGGTAAGTTAAAAAATAAAAAATAAAATCACCTCTCGCATGTGTTTGTTTGTGGCTTATTGACTTTTGATTTTTTACTTTATTCAGAGAAATATCTCGATATGTTACCCCAAAGTAGAATTACAGGATACTTAGGACCTAAACGGAATGATCCTTCTAAATAATTTATCCTTATTGTTTTTTGGTGTATATATAATGTGCGTTTTTCAATGTGAAATAATAATAACTTCTCGTAATTGTTTGTAATTTGTATAGTCCTTTTGTCTGGGATATGATATGCGTAGTAGTCAAAGTTATTGTTACCAGAGCCTCAATGTCCAATCAACTTTTAAAGGAGAAACATATCAAATACATCCAGTCTTTGGATAAGGTGAGTGAACAGTCAAGCCTGGAGGTAACCAAGACCAAGTGATGTGTATTAACTGGGGTGTGTGGGTCAGAAACAAGATGAACTGGAATACTGGTTAACTGAACATTTACGATTAAGTAAGGATAAGAAGGTAGTGATTGTGAAAAACATCTCTAATTTGATATTTCATTTAGATGGGATATACTGGAGTGTAACCGCATTGGATCTTATGGGTGCATTGGATGCATTACCCCGAGATGAGATTATTGAGTTTGTATTATCATGTCAGGATGATGAATCGGGTGGATTCGGTGCACATCCAGGCCACGATCCTCACATTTTATCGACCTTATCGGCCGTACAAATCTTACTCATAGAGGGAGCACTTGATCGGATCGATCCCGACAAGATTGCAAAGTGTATGTTGGGGGGTGAGGGGGGGCAGTCTAATTGCGTTTGTGTCATATACTGACTTAGATATCTTTTTTTTTTTCCCTTAAACAGACGTGTGCTCATTACAAAATACCAATACTGGGGAAATCATGGGAGATAAATGGGGGGAAGTTGACACGAGGTTTATCTATGTGGGATTTCAATGTCTTGAAATACTGGGGAGACTACATCTACTTGAAATTGACAAATCGGTTGAATGGGTGATGAGTTGTCAAAACTATGATGGGGGGTTTGGAATGGTGCCAGGAGCTGAATCACATAGTGCACAAATCTTTACATGTCTTGGTGCCCTAAGTATATGTGGACGTATGGATGCAATCAAGGACCCTGATCTACTGGCATGGTGGTTATGTGAACGGCAATTGCAACCAGACGGTGGTCTTAATGGTCGCCCAGAAAAACTTGCTGATGCATGCTATAGTTGGTGGGTGGTTTCAAGTCTTGCAATGCTGGGGCGCAAAGACTGGATCGATGCAAATAAACTACGAGATTTCGTACTTGAATGTCAAGATACTGAGGATGGAGGAATTGCTGATCGCCCCAATAATCGGGTTGACGTCTATCATACCTTGTTTGGTATGGCAGGATTAAGTCTATTTAACATGGACAATCTATCTCCTCTTGACCCTGTTCGATGTCTCCCCAAACGGGTTCTAAACGATTTTCTCTAGGTCTGTTTTTTATGTACACTAGTAGTAGTAGTAGCCAAAATTCGCATCCCCGAGTCAACAATCATAATCAAAGGTAAGATAAAAGTGGGGAGATATATTGCGAAAAGTTTGATCCGCTGTGGTAACGATAGAGCAGCAAGAAAAGTGATTTCAACAAGACATGCATAAGTCGATGTGGCTGCCTCAACTGCATAAATCAATGTACCAATCCATACTAGTGGATTACTGTAATTGGATAGTCTTTTTGTTCGAACAAGACTAGTTATTGCGTATATAAAGAAAGGTAGTTGGAAAATAAGCTCCAAGTATAAATACCCCATTAGCCAAGGAGGGGGATTGGCCATTAGGACATCATTGTTTGTTTTGATATGGAACTGATTGATTGAATGGGCCAGCTTGAATTGAAATATTGGATTCAGGTCCATGAATATTGTAATTGGTAGATGGATTGCATAGTAGATGAGATAGAACTTGTTGCCCAAGAGTGTCATTATTGGGTGCGTGTGTGGTTGAGAATATCCACTTACTTAGTCACATAAATGTCATTAAAGAGAAAGAAAGACTCGACATTAAACTCATTCTTTGTCAAGAAGCCAAAACCACAGCAACAAGAGCACGAAATAACATGGACAATAAAAGATAATTCAGTACTGGAAGGACATTACAAGCAGAGAAAAGTACAAGATACCCCTGCCAAAAAAATTGCAGGATTTGATCTCGACTCGACCCTTATCAAAACAAAATCAGGATCAAGGTTTCCTACAAATGCACAGGATTGGAGATTCACAAGTGACAATGTCACAACCAAGATTCAGTCGTTGGTATTGCAAGACAAGTACGCCATTGTGATAATTTCAAATCAAGCAGGGATATCACTAAATCCCAAATCAAGGAAAAGACTCGACATGTTTAAACAACAAGTACTTCAAGTATGTAAATGCCTTGATTGTGGACCAATCGATATATATGCATCAACTACAAAGGATAAATATCGTAAACCGAATCCTGATATGTGGAATCTTGCTCAAACCTGTCTATCGTCGTCGTCGTCGTCACCGATAGTCAGAAATGACTGTTTCTTTGTCGGAGACGCTGCCGGAAGGAAATCAGATTTTAGTGATTCAGATAAACAATTTGCAAATAATGTACATGTCAAGTTTTATACCCCCGAGGAGTTTTTTTCTTCCCCCTCTTCTTCGTCGTCTTTATAAATGATTTTTCTTTCAACTTGTCGCAGCAGCGGAAGCAGCAGCGGCTGCAGCCGCCTTTTCTGCTTGTAATTGTGCTTCTCTCCTTGTAGCGTCTTCTAATAAAACCACGTCGACGCTCTGCTCAGGAAGATGAACATACCGAACAACAGAACCGCGGATAAATGCATTTCGAACTGCACTTAAATGAGGATGATTCATTTCATCAATCACTGATATATCATTAAGCCGAATATTTAGATATTGATCCACTGACTTCAATGTTCCTCGAATTGACAAGTCATTTTTCAGCTCTACAGTGACCTACAAAAAAACTCAGCTAGTCAGCGCAAATGAAAATCTTGCATATAAATACCAATAGAAATAAACCATAAAGTACCTCTTGATCAATGAGAGTTTTAAAGAATGAAAAGAACAGCATTTTTTTGCATATATATAAAGTGGTCGAGTCAAAGATTTGTCTAGAGTGCAGAGGGGTGCAAAGTCCCAACCCAGCCCACCATATAACGATATTCTATTGGGGTGGTAACAAGTGAAGATTCAACGGGACAGGACGACCAAGCCAAATTGCACCCTGAGTAAAGTCGTAAAACGATCCACCTTCCAGTGGACAAATTAAAACCGTCAACGGGCCTCTTGTAGGACATAAATACAAGACGACGTCGGCAAATACAGATCTAGAGAATTGAATTGTGATAAATGGTAATGTATGAGGAGGAGGAGGGGGAGATGGGGATGGGGATGCTAAATGGTCATCAACAAGAACGTCTAAACTACCACTAAATGTATCTTTGAGATGATGCCACAACTCCACTGCCTCAGTATTTGTAGTTGAAGGATTGTAGTATATGTAAGCAGCAAATTCAAAAGATTTTGGTATATCTGAATCGGCAGCCAGTGCTGTTAGTTCCGATTCTTCCATTATACTGACCGTTGGTGATGGTGGTGATGATGTCGATTAAAATCCCAAGGTCATCTTCTCCCTTAAACCACCAACCAACCCACCCGAACTTCCATTGGCCTTTTTTCCTACTTTTTCTTGGCTATAAACACATCAAACAATCAGAAAAAAACAATGCGTATAATAGTCACATTTGAAGACTCAGATGATATTTATACCGTCGATGTCTCTCAAGATATGACCCTCGGAGATCTGCGAGGTTTTATTGAATCAGAATCGGGGGTTGCCCAATCTAATCAGACAATCTTTCATAACGCTAAAATACTCGACGGTAACGACAAAAAGTTATTACAAGACTTTGATGTTCAAGATGATGATATGATGGTTATAAGGAATACCCCAATTCAGCCATCTGTGGAGCAGCAGCAGCAGCAGCACGTTGTTGCTTCTGGTGAAAATCAGTGAGTATATATGTCAACCCACCTCCCCAAATTGTCATACAGAATGCTTACAAAGAAAAACCTCCCGAAAAGACAACAGCAAATAAATAAGCTAAATGATATCGAAAGAGTTCGGCTCCAAATGCTCGGAGACCTCACATTAAGAGATGGAGTTCGGCAATCATACCCGGAACTTGCAGATGCAGTCCACGATCCAGTCTTATTTCGAAATTTACTTGTTGAAATTGAGCAAAATCGAGTCAAGGCTGAAGAGATCAAAAAGCAAGAACTTAAAAGGTTAAATGATGATCCATTTAACGAAGAGAGTCAGAGGAAAATATTAGAAATTATTCAACAAGAAGCGGTTATGGAAAATTTGGAGGCTGCACTTGAACACCATCCCGAAGCATTTGGTAGAGTTACAATGCTGTATATTGACTGCCAAGTCAATGGACATAAAGTTAAAGCATTTGTTGATTCAGGTGCTCAAGCAACCATCATGTCCCCCCAATGTGCACAAGAATGCAATATTATGCATCTCATCGATAAAAGATTTGCTGGAATTGCTCGTGGGGTGGGCACTGCAAAAATTCTAGGTCGAGTTCATAGTGCCACAATCAAGATTGGCACCGCCTACTTAAGTTGTAACTTTACCGTCATGGAGGGGAGACATGTGGGATTATTACTAGGTTTGGATATGCTCAAAAGGCATCAAGCGTGTATCGATCTAAAGGATAATGTTCTAAGGCTCCCGGGGGTAGAAGGTGGGTCCTCTGTACCGTTTTTGCCCGAATCGGACATACCAAAGGAGGATGAAGAGCAAGGTCAAATATCTGGAATTGAGCCTGCAAGGGATTCTTCCAAATCCATGGTGATTGATCCACCACCAGCATCAGAACCATCCGGTGCCACGAGCATACAAGCTGGTAGTAGCAGTAGTATTAGTACCAATACTCTACCACCTCCTCCCCCACAACAACCGCCATCATCATCAAGCCCTGCTACAAAAACACATCCAGAGGAGTTAATTACTCAAATTCAAAGCTTAGGATTCACAAGACAGGAAGCGATCGATGCCTTGAATCATGCAAATGGAGATGTAGACTTTGCCGCAAGTCTTTTATTTTCTTAGATTTTATTTTATTTTATTTTATTTTACTTTACGTTTACAATGTATATAACACTCTACTATTAATACTACACCACATATAGTGTGTATCTCATCTCCTTTGGGATTAGTTTTTTCTTGTTTTGGTCCCAATAATACTTTTTTTTTTTTTTTTTTTGCTCGACTGATTGAAAGATAAAAACCGCTACACCATGAAGCGAAAACACCACCACAGTGAGGATGGTACAGAGGAGCAGTATTGTATAACCCGGATAGTTGAATCTCAGATTACAGAGACTGTTAGTAGTACGAAAAGGGGGAAATTATCTGAGAAACAGCAATCCAAATTACCGGAACGGGGATCAGATGTTGTAGATCTATTCGGTAGTGGGTTATTAGAGCCTGAAAATGTTGCAAGATTAGCCAAGGAATATGCAGAATCAGGCCCCTACAAGCATGGGATAATCCGTGGGTTGGTCGATGATGAGTTACTGCATAAAGTGCGAAATGAAATCAGCAATGAGCTTCACTTTTCCCTTCGAGAAACAGATATATACAAGTTGAATCAAACAGGAGATTTAGCTAATTTAAGTGGGTTGAATGACAATGAAGTGAAACGACTACCGGCGGTTTTACAATTGAGAAATGGGTTGTATTCAAATGTTTTTCGGAAATTTGTTATGGCGGTTACAGGATGTGGACCCCTTTCTGGATCCAAACAAGATATGAGTGTGACTTTATACTCTCAGGGCTGTCATCTATTGAACCATGATGATGTCATTGGTACCCGTAGGGTATCGTATATTCTGTATCTACCTGATCCAAGTGAAGAATGGAAACCAGAATACGGTGGAGCCCTTCGATTATTCCCTACAATATATCCCAATGTCCCGGCGCCTGATCCAAGTGTTGAATACCCACCCCAATGGAATCAATTTGCTTTCTTTACTGTTCAGCCGGGCCATTCCTTTCACGATGTTGAAGAAGTTTACGTTGATAAACCCAGGTACGCAATTTCGGGATGGTTTCATATTCCTCAAGTGGGTGAATCAGGATATACTCCCCAAGATAATAATAATAATAACGATGATGATGATGATGATGATGATGAAGGGGAGAAATTATATCGAGAAGCAGCCATTCACGGCGCCTCTTATGCCCCAATGCAGGCCCAGTCATCAATGGCTCAGAGTACACTTGAAGCACTTGTCGGTAATAAGGGGGGTGAGAATAATGATGATTTATACCGGTTTGAAAGACCCCAGTTGGAATTTACACAGCTACCCCCCAGTGAAGATGTATTAACAAATCAAGATATTTTGTTCTTGTCAAAATATCTAAATCCAATTCTATTGACAAGAAATGCAATTGAAAAATTACAAGACTACTTTGCGAAAACATCCCATTTGGAAATTAAACAAATATTCACAAAGAAGTTTGCGAAAAAATTATTCAAGCAAATGGAAAAACTGGATGATGCATCGAGTTTACCGAGTTGTGCCAAAAACGTGAAACCGCCATGGGATATTGCAAGACCGCCACATAAACATCGGTACCTGTATTTACAGTCATCATCAGATGGTGGTGGTGACGACGACAACGACGATTACTTGAATGAAATAACTCAGTTGATTGGACACAGACCCGAGTTTGTCAAATGGATCTCTCTGATAACAGGAGTGGACAATATTGAGAAATCAAGAGTTTTAGCAAGAAGATTCAGGCCTGGTCTCGATTACACCCTTGCGTCACAACAGGAAAAGGGACAGATGTTGGAACTCACGCTTGGAATTACTCCATCAGCAGCAACCAATACAAAAGATTCATCATGGTCCCATGATGTAGGAGGATATCAAGTCTACCTCCGGGACCCCGGAACCGAATCAACTGATCCAGCAATATATCTTGATCCCAATGTTCGCAAATTGATTGCCAGGGAACAACGAGCAAATTACGACATGGACAGCAACAATAGTGATTATGATGACGATGATGATGATTCTGGTAGCAGTAGTAGTAGCGACGACGACGACGACGACGACGACGACGACGATGGAGTCCTCGTATCAAACCTGCCCTCTTGGAATTCTCTAACTCTAATCTTACGCGACCCCGGGGTTTTGAAATTCGTCAAATATACCAGTAAATTAGCTCCAGGGTCAAGATTCGATATCGTCGCTGATTATACTTTCCAACCGTTTGAATCTCAAAGTGATGACGACAGTAGTCATCAATTACTAGATGATTCCGATTCCTTTGACGACGACGACGACGACGACGATGATGATTCTGATTACGGTTCTTCTTGACTTGATTGGAGCAGAAAAACACAGTACACATGCAATTAAAGAAAAAAAAAAAAGAAAAATTAAAACAAATGCACGTACACTTGATTAAAGGTTCAAAAAAGCAAAACATACACATACACAATACTTTCAATTTGGAAAGTTACCAGGAAGTTCTTGATCAATCTCCTCGATTGTGTCCCCTGTAGCTGTAGCTCCAAAGTCAATCGCTTTCGGTTCCGGTAATGATTTCTTTTCTTCTTCTTCTTTACCTTCTTCATCATCATGCTCCTCCTCATCCGATTCGCTACTCGATCCTTCTTCTTGTTCCTTTCCTTCCTCACCGCTCAACCCCTCTCTTTCGCTATGATCATTCACAACGTCCTTGCCACTATGATCATCGTCCTCCCCTACTTCACCAATAACTCCCTTGGCATGCACAACCGCTGCCGAAGATACTTGTGCTGATGATACTGGCCGAGGTACAATCGGCTCTCTCTTGTCAACAATCGGAGTCGTCCCTCCCCCATCTGTTATACTATCAGGTTTACTCGAATTCGCCTCCTTTTCTGGCACCTTTATTCCAACTGCCGCCCCATTCAAGTTATTAGTATTTTGCCTCCTAATACTTCCACTTCTTCTCCCCCCAATCGATGCTGTCCTACTTGAACTCTTTTTCAATTCAGTACTCGGCCGTCCTGGTGGTGGTTGTTGACTAGTAGTTGCTGTACTAGATACGGTCAAACTAGTGTATCCTGTATCTGTTGGTTGAATCACATCTTCACCAAGTCCACTTCCTGGCTTTCTTAATGCAAGTCTCTGAATATCATTGAACCATCCCTCCATCTCTTGACTATTCGCTGCACGGAATACCCAATTATGACTTCGATGAATCATGCCACTTGGTGATTTCGCATTTAACACAAATTTATTGTTACTGCTACTCTCTGAATGTGGCTTGGATATACCACAATCACTCAATGCCAACGACATTACTGGAACTGGATCCTTCTTTCGATCTGGTGATTTAAATTCATGCAAAAATGTAGCTGTCAACACATACCACGCTTTGGAATATGATTTCAGATATTTCGACCTCCTGTCTAGATATCCTGCTCGGACTTGCTTTGTGACAGGATTATCCATACCAGAGTAAACAATGTCACCTAGATGCCTTATCGGTTTCGATGGATCGACAAAATGTCGTCGATCGTGTTGAATAAAATTATCCCATTCAGCAAATGGATCCATACTAAGAAATCCAGTCTCTGTCTGTTTTACCGCCGATAGTAGATTTTGGGCATCAACCGACAAATACCTACATACAAGCCCCATAGCTGATTGTATCTCTTGGACAACCACACATTCAAGTTGCCGTCCAGAACTTTGTAGATTCAAATACGCTTCTGTCAAGTATGATTCTTCATCAATTATCCTAGCCAACTGATGATCAACAATTTGTTTGCAAAGGAATGGATCATTTTTTGGAGTCAATAACTGGGGGTTCACATTGGCGAGCTCAATCGCATGACTCAGTGAATTAACCTCTCGTTGTCCTGTTGCTTGCTCCTTTGAAACATTGTTTTTAAAGTCTCCAGACAGGGATCTAATCTCTTTGATTTTAACATATAGGTCTCTCCGTAACTCTTCAAGCCTTGGCACAATCGAATGATTAATATCATAGGAAAGTTTCGATGCTGATGTAGCTTGAGTCCGATGAAAATTTCTCAATCCGGCTGTAACATCCAAAAGTCCACCTGCACCTTGTTCTTGAAAAACCGTTCCATCCCCAAAATCCGGTAACCTTGATGCAGCATCAAGTCTCGCACTGACTCTACTGACCTCATCCAGGTGGCCTGCATAAGTGCCTAAATATGCTGAAAGAGATTTGATAATAGTCCGATATGCTTGGAATCGATTTGCCAAGATCTCTGTCGGATTCGAAGATAAAGGAACAGGCGAATACATAATCGAAGTACTTGGAATTGCCTGTACTTGCTCTGCTCCGCCCCTTGTTACATTATTTGTTCCTGTAATAGCATTAAGATTGGCACCCTTGGCATTGTTGTTGTTGTTGTCGTCGTTATTTGGGATACTAAGTGCTGATAGCCGGATAGGTTCGGGCGCAGTTGAGTTTCTCGAATCCATGCTTGACAAATCCACTCCTTGTTTAGTCTGCGGTTCTACACCACTCTCCGTGCTAGTTCTTTGTCGTTCCGATGGAGCAACGTGCGAATAATTATCCTCGTCATGCGGGGAAATAGGAGGAGATGACCCGATAGGGCTTGTACTTGTTTCTCCCGCTGTAGATTCTGGAGCCATACTCTTATACCTTTCTTTTTCTGTCTTTAATGATGGAAAATAAGATCTATTCAACCTCCCCCAAAGATGATCGAGTTCTGCGACGCTGACAATGGGCGATGGCGATGGCAATGCGATGCGATGGCGGTTGAAGAAGACAGGGAAAATAAAAGTGGAGCATTCAAAAATTGGGAGGAAGGCAGGGGGCGGAAGGAGGAAAGTCATATACTAGACTAGGCGCACCTCCTTCCGAATTAGGAAAAGAAAAGGAAAACCATTTCCAGAAACGTCATCTACCTGCCAAATATTGGAGCCACATGTATGACGTACTACAACCACACAAAGGGGTAAAGAGTAAACAAAAAGACACAGAAAAACAGAAGATAGATAGTTTATATTCTAATTAGATGACATTCTCGATTTTCTTGCTCTCCTTGAGTGCAACCAACTTAGGCAGGATATCTTGTAATGAAACCATCTCCTGATGCTGTTGATTGTCACGATTTCGGACATTTACTGCTTGTGCATTGAGTTCTTGTTCTCCAACAATAAATATGAAATTGTATTGTTGAAGCTGTCCTGTGCGTACCTTCTTTTGTAGGGTATTTCCACTCAAATCAACGTCTGCAAAGATATGGCCCTCTTTGTGAAGAACATCTCGGACTTGCTGGGCATAGTCAAAATACTTGACACCCACAGGAATCACCAAAACTTGGCGTGGAGATATCCAAAATGGCCATTTACCTCCAAAGTGTTCGATTAGAATGGCAGTCATCCTCTCTACACTTCCAAGAATGGCGCGATGGATCATTACTGGCCGTGCATACAGATCTTCCTGCTGCTCCTCTGTTCCAGAATGGGCATGATACTGCAAGTCGAATTTTTCTGGTAATTGGAAATCTAGCTGGATTGTTGCACACTGAAACTCTCTTCCCAAGGCATCAGAAATTTGAATGTCGATCTTGGGCCCATAGAATGCTCCATCTCCCGGGTTGACCTCCCACGGGCCGCCCCAGGCATTGAGGGCATCGGTCAATTTTTGCTCCGCTTCCTGCCATGTTTCAAGCTTGCCCAGATATTTCTCTGGTCGAGTAGACAATTCTAATTTGAATGTAAAGCCAAAAATCCCGTAGACATGTTTAAGAAAATCAAAACATGCAGTGATTTCTGTTCCAATCTGATCATGAGTACAAAAGATGTGAGCATCATCTTGCTGAAATCGACGAACACGTGTCAATCCCGATAGTGCACCAGAGAATTCATTACGATGTAAAACACCAAAATCTGCAAGCCTCCATGGTAACTCTCTATAGCTGCGTTCCCGATTCTTGAATATAAGACAGTGACCAGGACAGTTCATGGGTTTAAGAGCAAATTTGTCCTTCTCAACATCAAAGCTGAACATATTTTCTTGATAATTTTGCCAGTGACCGCTCGTCTCCCACAGTTTGACATTATACATGTTGGGAGTGATGACTTCTTCAAACCCTCGTTTCCAATATTCAGCCCGCATCAATTCGACTAAGGCATTATATATTCGAGCTCCACGTGGCAGCCAAAAGGCACTGCCGGGACTCAGTTCATTGAAAAAGAACAGTTCTTGTTCCCTGCCCAATTTGCGGTGATCCCTAGCTGCAGCCTCTTCCAGAAACTTCATATGAGCTTCCAGCAACTTTTTATCGGGAAAACTGATACCATAGATTCTTTGAAGGGAGTCATTCTTTGCATCACCTAAGAAGTATGAAGCAGAATTTTTCAAAAGTCGAAATGCCTTGATTCGACCTGTGTTGGGTACATGGGGCCCTCTGCACAAATCGATTAGTTGCCCGCACCGGTAAACAGTTGTACTGGTACCATCAGGGATCTTACTCTTGATGAGTTGCTGTTTGTACTTGTTGTGGGAAAACATCTCAAGTAGCTGATCCTTGGTCAAAACCAGTCTAACAAATGGTTGCTTCTCCTTGATGGCAGACTTGGCTATCGTTTCGAGAGGAGCAAAATCGGCAGCGGTTACAACCTTATCATCAGCCAGAGACATTTCATAGAAAAACCCATCATCGGTAGGAGGTCCTACACACAAGTGACATCCATAATGGCGTTCAGAGGCCTCACCCAAGACATGGGCACTCGAATGCCAAAAGACTTTCTTGCCTTCAGGGTCATCAAAGGTCAAAAATTCGAGTTTAACTTTCTCTGCATCTTCGAATGGTCGTTCAAGATCCCATAACTCTCCATTCACCTTACTAATTACGACCTTTTCCGAGAAGGATTTCCCGATTTCCCTTGCGATATCTAATGGAGTAGTCTCCCATGCAGTAGCAATTCGCGTGCTCCCATCCCGCAGAGCAACTTCAATCTCATGGCGCGGTCTTTCTGTCAAATTTCAGAGTATTAGCTTGAACAAAAAAAAAAAATAAAGCGCAAAATTTTATCACACATACTAGCAATCTCTTCATCATACTGTTTGCGAAACTTTTCGAAAATTTGAACCCGATGAGATATGTACTCTGGAGGAGGAGATAATTCCAATGGGTCCTTGGATCCACCTCCCTGATCGTTCTTCTTGTTGCCTTTCTTTTTCTTTTCACCACCACCAACAGCCAGCTGTTTGACCTTTTCGGCTGCTTCCTGAACTGCCTCTGCCATTTTGATTAATCGTCGAGCGGGAAATTGTAAAAATTCTGCCAAGAATCTCGCTTCTTTTGAACTGATATTTTTTTCTGTTTTTTCTTCTCCTTAATTGTTTACTCACAGCTGTAGACTGAGTCCCGGTATGACAAGTACAGCGGTATCGGTATATAGATCTTTTCTATCGTCATAAAACTATGGGGTAAATAAATCAAGCAACGCGCGCGTGTGAAGAGAAAAAGGAAAACCCCTCTAAAAAGGAAAAACTGCCCCACGTCAGCCACAAAAGAAAAAAAATCTGAAAAGAGAAAACAGCCACAAAAAAGCAACATAACAACTCTCATCATGTCTATTGGTAAGTTGATGAATTTAGACTCCAAGAGTGATATGTATCTGACCAGAAGCTGCGCAGGTTCAGAATCTTCAACCACAGCACCGACAGACAATTCTAAGAATAGCAAGAGCTGCAAACAGAAGGCAATGGACTCATCAGTGCCCCACGTAAATCCGCCTGCTCCTTCACAGCAAAGGCAGCTGTACAATTTGACTGAGGACCACAGATCTTTCAACATGATCCGGTATGGCTTTGTTTGCACTGTGTTGTTTGATAGTTTACCTTGTTGGACTAACACGTGGGGAATTCTAGAGTCATGCACTTGGCTGATTGCATTACGCTTTTAAACGGTTAGTTTTGAACGGGGTTTGTGGTTTTTTAAGTTGTTTTGAGGCTAACATTGGGTTTATGCTACAGGATTTTGTGGCATCAATAGCATATTTGCGTCATTATGCTATGCACTTGAGGCATCTCCTGAAACCCCTGCAAGTAGCAGTGTGGCTCAACTCTACTGGGCAGGAGCCTTCATTCCACTTGGACTGTTCTTTGACTTTATGGACGGTAAGGTTGCCCGATGGCGACACAAGTCCAGTCTGATGGGACAAGAGTTGGACTCTCTAGCAGATCTAATCTCATTTGGGGCTGCACCTGCAATATTGGCGTATGCATTTGGATTTCGAACAATTATGGATAGATTAGTATTAAGCTTTTTCTTCCTTTGTGGGTTAGCAAGACTAGCTCGATTTAACGTGACTGCTGCCTATCTGCCAAAGGATGCAAGTGGTAAGTCGAAATACTTTGAGGGCACTCCGATTCCTACAACCATGTCACTTGTTTTTGTTATGCTATACTGGTTGTCCCGAAGTCAAAACCTTCAACATATACCCGGGGGTGTTTGGTACCAAGGGACAAGTTTTGCACTCCACCCAACTGTGTTTATGTTTGCGGTATCTGGATGTGCCATGGTGAGCAAACGACTCAAGGTGCCAAAGATTTAAATTTATTACTTTTTACATTTTTACGTGTATTACTTCAACGTTGTCTGCAAAAAAAGAGAAAAAAAAAGCCCACTATTCACATTTTTTCTCTTTTTATCTCCTTTTTTATGTTAGATATTATTGTTATTGTTGTATCTTTTAAGCATGGGGATAGCATTATGTCTCTTGAGACGCCAACAGAGGGAGCTGGATGGGGGGAAGAACCATTGTTGATTTCAACATCTTACAACAACTGAATGGATGAATACTTATATATAAATATATATATCATTTGACATAGTCTACATACAACGCACATACACCCCGAAGCGATACCAAAGGAAATAGAAAAAGAACAGACAAGAAAAAAAAAAAATTTGGGGTAAAAGATCCAAAAGTAAATTATATAAAAAAAAAAAAAGGAAAAAATTATAAAAAATGATAGGCGCCATACATAAAATAATAAGAGAACGAAAAAGATACGAAAGGTATCACGAAACCTAATGCTCAATTTGATTAAGCCGGTTTCCCTTTATTTAATTCTTTTTTCTATCCCCAGATCGTTTCATTTTTTTTTTTTGGTTTTTATTAATAGTGATTTCGTCTTTTCCTTCCAAGAGAATGTGAAGATAATAACCGAGAGTAGGATCAAAAAAGAAAGAGAGTGTAGATTTTCTTGTTCTTGTTTCTTTTTCTTCTTTTTGTTTTCTTCTTTTTTTTGTTGGGGGGGGGCCTTATTATTTTTCTCAATAATAATCATATGTCATCCGGGTTAGCAATCCGTAATATTTTCCGGGAATAATCCCGGTCATCTGCAAGTGAGCCTTCACTCAACCTTCGGCCCAGCATGACGGGGTTCAGCCGTTGATCGACGGCCATTGCTAATGTGTCCGAGTTGAAACTAAGCTTATCTTCGGGCCCGGTAAAGTTGGATTGTGGTGAGTGGAAAAAGCTACTTTCATGATCGCCCTTTATCCGTTTCCGATAACATAAGAAGAAGATCGATCCGGCAATCGCGCTAATACCGCATACACAACCAACTACAATTCCAGCAACTGCTCCTCCGCTTACCCCCTTGGATCCGGTTTTAGCTGCTCCTGTAGCAGAAGCGCTTGCCGTTGACGAGCTGGTGGGGGAAGCAGACGTGGAGGTCGACGCGGAATTTTCCACAGTTTGAGTCACAAAAATTGTGTTGGACCCCTCGGAGCTGGGGGCTGAGCTTGTCCTACTCGTAGCTGACGACGTAGGAACAGATGTAATATACACAGTGCTGGGGGACGATCCAGAGGATATCGTTGATGATGTAGAAGATGATGATGTAGATGATGAAAGTGATGATGATGATGATGATGATGATGATGATGCACTTGATGAAGATGCAGATGAGGAAGAAGATGACACAGCAGAAGAACTACTGCTACTGCCATCGACAGTGCCATATCCGGTCAGCCACACGCTGAAATAGGTGCCATCCGTGCTACCACAAATATCCGAAGGATATCCAAAACATGAGGCCGAGCATTGTGAGCTATCCGATTTGCTCGATGTAGGGAGGGAATTACCGCAATAGCAGGCATTCTGACTCGTCATGGCCATAACAGAGTACTGTCCCTGAATACAGGTCTGTTGACACTTTGCGACGGATTGACTTGAACTTGTCCCCTGGAGAGAGAGACCACCTGATCCCTTATAACATCCCTGGTCAGATACAGAATAATCTGAGCCCGTGTATACATCGGCCTTGGCGCCAGTCGACAAAAGCGACAGTATCACCGCCGCAGCTGCTTTCGATGCTATAGTGCGCATCCGATATGTAGATTTATTATGATGTATGTTTAAAAAGAAAAACGAGTGGGTTGTGGCGCGTTGGTCACGGTTGTGCTATTGTTTGTTGTTTGTTGGTGATGATGATGGTGATTTGACTGGTCAAAACGCGTACTGTTATGTTGTTGTGTGGTTGTCGTGACAGAACTTTGTTCGGGGCAAAACACAAATGAGCCGCGAAATGGCGGCAAAAGGATCGGATGAACCAGTAGAGAAGAAAAAAGAGGGAGAGGCTCTTTTAAAAGTGAATAAAGAAGGAAACGGGAGCAAAAATTCCTCAAGTCCCCAGGGTGCTGAAAGCAAAAGGTCGATTGAAATGAGCGAAGGGATCTCCTAACGACGCAGCGGAAGAAAGTGGAAAAAAAGTTTCAAGGAACGAAAAGAAAAAAAAAAAAAGAAAAAAAAAAGAAGCGAGAGACTAAAAGGTTGACTACTCTATTGAAAAGTCCCCTCTGGCGAGCAGATAACGCTGATGTCGACTTGTGTAGTTTGTTGAAGGTTGGTTGATGGTCTGGTGATGAGGGAAAAAAAGGAGAAAAATCTGAGAAGTCTTCTTGCAATGTCTTTGTCCACTTGTTTGGGTGGGCCAGTTTGTAACTTAGAAGAGCAAAAAGAGCTGCTGGCATAATTCCAATTACAGAACTGACCACTTCCTATTTGGGATGGAACGATACACCCAAGTTCTGGAACACTTAGGAGAAAAAAAGCTTAAATGCACGTCTTTTTTCCGGGGATAGAAAACCAACATTGTTCATGAGTTAAGGAATGAATAATGCCGTCATTACAATTCGTAGTGGTTTTATGTATTATAATTGATTGAAACCAAGTGAATAGCAAAAATCATCTAACTGTTCTACAGGTTTGCCCGTCCGTAGTTTCTATTGATTGTTTGTGTGTGTGCGCGGCCCCGCCCAATGAAAAATTAAAACCATAAACTACGCGTTCTGAACGTGTCACCCGAAACATGGAGAACAACAGAAAAAACAAGATGGCGCTAGTTTTTTCTTCTTTTCTCTCCTTGTCCGTCTCTTCCGTATCGGGAAGGTAATTTGTACCTTACTTTCTTTTCCGGGTCGTAGCTGACAACCAAGAGAAACAATATATAAACGAATTTGATTGTCAATCACGGTTCTCGCACCGTGCCGTAATGATCTCGTATTGAAGAAAATAAAAAATATTTTGGTTTTTACATCGGGAACCGTTAACCGATGATTTGTTTATCTTTACGGCACGTTTTTGCTCAGTGTTGCTCTTCCTCTTCTTGTGTTTTTCTTTTTTTTTTCCTTTGGACGCGTCGGAATGTGCAAGTGCCAACCTGTGTGGGGCCCTCCCCCCGCCGCGAGATTCTAGACCAAGTAGCGTAGCAAAAGGATAATCGATCATCCCAATGGCTTTCCCTTCTTATAACAGAACCATTGTTATTTTTTGGCTTATTCCAACATGGTGATCTGGGTTTCTACACCCGATCAATCAAGGGGAAAATCCTCTCCTATTAAACCGGTAACCGCACTGTCCAGAACAAATCAACTCTAATTTATGTGTTTTTGCCATTTCCAATTATCATAATTACTATTAAACCTCCGTAACCGGCAATGTGCCCCCTTGCTAAAATTTACTGTACACCTGTCCCAGGCTTGAAAATGGATAAAAGTGAAGAAAAAAAAATGTAAAAACTAGAAACAATATACCGTCCTTGGGTAGGATAGAAAAGAGAGATAGAGAGTCCCGAAAACTGTTAAGAGAATGTGTGTCTGTATGTTTCATGATATGCATTAAAAGAGAGAAAGGGGACAAAATGTCCGAAAAATCGAAATGATAAAAAGAGAATCCTTATGCCATCTCCATCGAAAATTCTCGAGGTTGATGCTGATCTGTTGTCGTAGCACGTAACTGATCAAAAGTTAGCCTCCGCCTTACATTTGCAGCTGCTGCTGCGGCGGCAGCAGCCGCGGCGGCCCCGCCAGGAGTTCCGTCCGAGACTCCAGCGAGAAGCGACGAAGGTGGAGGATGTGGAGGCTCTTGAGGTGGCGGAGGAGGAGGAGGAGGAGGAAGTAATAATCCATTTTCACCATTATTGCTGGCTGATCGATGCCGCATAGTACTATTCAGAGCTCCAGGGGTTTGATGCGGAGCAGTAATTAATGGTGTCGTCAGCAATCTTCCTGTAGTACTAGCGGTTAATGGCGAACCTCCTAAGCATGACCCGCCAGGGGATGGAGTGAACACATTCACATACTCGGAGAAGTTGAACGTCTGGGAATTCGGAGTCTGTGGGGTCGAAGTGAGGCTAGATTGTCGCTGATGATGCCGGTGAGGAGTAAACGGTCCTGGATGCTGAAATCCGTTGGTCTGGCGCATCATACTGTTACCAGCTGCCGACTTATTCGACTCCATTCCGTATCCATGGTCAAGCATATCTGGACCAGAGTGTTCAGGGCCCAGGTTGGAAATTGGCTGCGCTGCTGGCTGAAGCATTCGACCGGAGATTGATGACGACATCATCCTTGGGGGCGACTCTTGACAACTTAACATGTTGAGTGCTCTGGAAGCGGCACGCAAATTCCGTGATGAGTCCATATCAACTTGTTGCTGCTGTAGGCCCATCATGTTGTTGTTAAAACTTGAATGTTGGGCTGGTGAGGGAGAAGTCGCCAAGTATAAAAGTAGATCTGCTCCTTGTTCATCTCCAGGTGCAATGCGAGGCGGTGTCCGGTTTGGGTCTGTGGGTGTTTGATCAGGTGGAGGCGAAGACTCTCTAGGCAGTGAAGAAGACGAGGCTGAATCCGTACTGGAAGTGGAGAAGGGCCGTGAGTGGTGGTAGGGGCGAGATTCGTTAGACCCAGGAGGTAAAATGGGTGGAGGCATGGTCTGGTAAGCAGGAGATAAAAGTCGATTATAAACGTGGTGGTAAGAATCATGTTGATGTTGTTGTTCAGCAGGAGGTGCCATAATTTTGTTACTTTCACCATTAATATTGGAGCTATAGTCACCACTATCATCGTAAGAGTTGAACATGGTATGGTGATTATTATTTCTTGTATTATTAGCGTTGTTGTTATTCCACTCGTACGGACTTAATTCTTGGTGGTGGCCGGGAACACTGATTGTGCGAGCTCTCTTGCGAGGTTTATCAGCAACATCTTCATGACCGTTAACAATTGCTCCGTATCGATGCGGGCTCTTGAGTGACTGCTGCTGCTGTTGCTGTTGTTGTTGTCTAGGGAATCTATTGTTAACGGTCATCCCAGGGGTACTAATACCAGGCCGTAAGTAGTCTGCGGAAACAGTGGCTCTGAGACCATTCAACCGAGCATTGTTATTATTGCCATTAGCTTGTTGCTGAGGATGAGGGGGCGGTGAAGAAGCAGGGTTTGATAACCCACGCTCACGAGCCTCATTATCCAGTCTCGGCTCTATTAGCTCAAAAGCGAGGTTTTCCCATCCACGCTTTGCCTTGAAATTTGCAAGTTGAAGCCTGCTCTTCATTTTACGAGCCATCTAATCAACCCGGTTAGCTTCACATTTGTTATATTATTATTGCCTCAACAACTCACTCTGTTGATATTTGCTCGGTAAAGGATTTTTTGGGTGACCTCTGCCTCAGCCTGCTGAGTAGACCACATGTGGTGTTGAGAGCTCATGCTTGTGCCAAATAAACGTTGATACGTTTACTGCCCATACAAAAATGAAGGGGAATAATATTCAAAGTAAATGAGCGAAATGCTTTTGAAAAGAAAGGGGGGGCGATCGGATGTGTTTTTTCTTTTGGTGGTTGGGTTCGCTTTCGGACTTTCTTTTCTCCAAAGGGAGACGCCGTAATTGGTACGCGGCGGCGCAAGGAAAAAGGGGGGGGATGGCGGATTGTCCAAACATAACCACAAACCCACAAACTATAGCCGAGATTTTGATTTGTACGTTTGCTCGTTTTCATTACAATACAAGATACTTATTCTACTGGAGCAAAGGTGAGCTGGTGAATTGTAAAAGAAACATATAGCTTCTCCACTCTGTCTGTACGCGTACGCGAAAATCAGCTTATTTAAGAACGCGTCGCAACACGCGTTGCTGGGTAGTAGTAGTCAGTCCCGTATCACTGCATCATTGCTACTCATGTAGAGGCAACAACAACCACCAATACGAGGAGGTGTTCTTATATATTGCTTCACCTGATGCTTTTCTCTGTGTATGACTTTTGATGTGATGGACACGCAAGTTTTTTGATTTTTCTTTTACCTCGCAGCAAGAAAATGCCATATGCATGGCGCGTCTCGTCACACGCGCCTCAAAAAACTCTACACCATACCCCGCTACGATGACAAAATCTTCCATCTGCGTGGGTGGGGGGGATATATACTACAGTCATTGTAAGATGAAGTAAAAATCTGTCCCCCCATTTAATACTGCTCTGACATTCAATGGTTATGTATGCTTCTTCTGTACAATAGAGGAAGAAAAAAAAAAAAAAAAAAAACATTTTATCACTGTAAGCAGATTGAGAAGGTGAAACATTTGAAATTTCTATAGAAAAGTAGTTTAAGTCTTTTAATAAGGTCTCAATTTGGTAGATGGACCTCCCTAATACAGGAGGATTTCCAACTTTCCCTAATTAACACCCAACAGGACCCCCCAAGACATCACCATCGGTTGCGGTGTCGAAAAACTCAAAACGAGGATTCTCCCTTCTCTTACGCGCAATCCTTTGACTCTTCTCAGTTTCTAACCTTGAAATGGGTGAACTGAGCCCAATAGGTATTATAAACCTTCAAGTGTTTTTCTTTTCTTAACTATGGGGTTGAATCATGATATATTTCTAAAACTGTTACAAATCTAGATAAGGACATTCAGAGAGGACTGCACGACCGAGTCTACGAGAAACGTAAAGCGGCAGCTCTTGAACTCGAACGTCAAATTCGCCAGTATGTCTCTGCGAAGGATAGTGCTGCCATCAAGGCTGTCATCATTCAACTATGCCGGGACTTTGCCTATGCTGTTCACCAACCAAATGCAAGAAATGGAGGGTTAATTGGACTGGCTGCTGCCGCAATTGCACTGGGCCAGAATGAAGTTGCCGACTACCTTGAAGATATTATCCAGCCTGTTCTCGCATGCTTTGGTGATCAAGATGCCAAAGTTCGCTACTACGCATGTGAGAGCATGTACAACATTGCAAAGGTCGCAAAAGGTGAAATCTTGCCCTACTTTAATGAAATCTTTGACGCCCTGTGCAAGCTTTCTAGTGATTCTGAACTCTCGGTAAAGAATGGTGCTGATCTTCTCGATCGCCTCGTCAAGGATATCGTCGCTGAGAAGGCCGTCACCTATTCCTCTGTGGTATCACAGGACGATGACAACGGTTCCAAGCAGCATGCATCCCCTGCCTTCTCCTTGGAGCGATTCATACCCCTACTTGCTGAAAGGATATACGTCATTAATCCCTTGACTCGGATGTTTTTGGTCTCATGGATTGTCTTACTAGACTCGATTCCTGATCTTGAACTTGTCACTTTTCTCCCTGATTTCTTTTCAGGTCTACTTAACTTCCTCGCCGATCCCATACAAGACGTCCGAGTTGCTACTAGAGGAGCAATCGAAGGTTTCCTTTCTGAAATCAAATCTATTGCTCAGGCCAATAAGGCTTTGAACGAATTTCAAAATGGAGAAAGTGCTACTCCATCTTCATCCTCTGCCCTCAATAGCCCCTCAACTACTGCTGCAGACAACACCACCCTCAAGTCTCATCCTTTTTCTCAAATTGAAGTCAATAGCCCTACTACTACTGCTGCAGACACAATGGGAGCACTTGCTACTGCTACCAGCGAAGGTCTCTACATCCATGGCCAAGATATCAACATTGATTATGCTCGCCTTCTCGACATTCTACTTCATCATCTTGACTCTGCTGAGGAAGAAATTCAACTGACTTCCTTGCGATGGGTTGGAACCATCCTCGACATATCTCCGTTTGACGTTTTGTCAATGGTACCCCGAATTCTTACCTTGCTCTTGCCAGCCATGGCTTCAGAGAGCGATCAGATCCGCGTCGCCGCAAATAGAGTGAATGAAGCGCTCAAAGCTCTTATATTGCCTCTTGAAAATGAATATGACAAGGATGAAATCGACATGGATGAGACAAGTAGTAGCAGGGCCGATAGCAAGTCTACACGAACCTCTACTGTAACAAGCCCCAGCAGAAAATCCAGCCCTCGAGAATCGCGGCCATCGGTCGATGCTAGACGAAACCGGCAACAACCTGATTCTAATTCTAATGCTGCTTCGTCATCTTCGGGGAGTGACGAAGAATCCGGTGCCGTCTATCTTCAAAATAAACCGATCGATAGTGGCTTATCATTTGAGGTTGCACCACATCAAGGTGCTCGACATGCAGCCAATGCTTCCTCCGATAAAAGAGACAGTCAAAACGGACGCAATCATGACTCCCATCCAACATCACAATTGGATTATGATGCAACTGTCAATGCACTTACTCTGCATTTGCTGAACGAAAAAGTTGAAACGAGAATTGCTGCACTCAACTGGCTAATCTTGCTGCATCAAAAAGCTCCACTCAAGATAATGGCCACAAATGATGGCACATTTCCGGCCCTTCTAAAGACTTTGTCTGACAGCAGCGATGCTGTTGTGACTCGAGACTTGCAACTGTTGGCTCAGATATGTGAGAGTGGCAACGAAGCGTACTTTAAGGGGTTTATGGTTAGTTTACTAGGACTTCTCAAGACAGATCGGCGGCTTCTTGAGACTAGAGGAAATTTGATTATTCGTCAATTGTGTTTGAGTTTAAGTAGTGAGCGGATTTACAGTACTCTGGCTCTCATTTTACGCGACGATGAAGATATTGACTTTACAAGTATGATGGTTCAAAATCTTAACAACAGTTTAATTGCCGCTCCCGAAATGAACGATTTACGGCGACGTCTCCGCAATCTAGATTCAAAGGATGGCGCAGAGCTATTTACCACTCTTTTCACTACGTGGTGTCATAATGCAGTGGCAACCTTTTCCCTATGCCTCCTCTCGCAAACTTATGAGCATGCCTTTCATCTTCTACAGATTTTCGCAGACCTGGACGTGACTGTAAGTTTGCTTATCCAAGTAGACAAGCTGGTTCAACTCCTCGAGTCTCCAGCCTTCACCTATTTACGTCTACAGTTGCTAGAACCAGAGGTTTACCCCTACCTTTACAAGTGCCTATATGGACTACTCATGCTTTTGCCTCAATCTGCAGCCTTTGCAACCCTACGGAATCGACTCAATAGCGTTAGCCCAATCACATATCTTGATCGGGGACAAAACATGCGTCCTGTAGGGACAGGACCTAATTCTTCTACTACTTCTTCTGGTCGTCCAAATCTTAAGAGATCAAATACTAAGGAGGAAGTAGCATGGGCAAGCCTGCTTGATAACTTTCGGGAAATACAAATTTCTCATCAGGCAGCCTATCGGGAATCTTCGTCGAGCGAAAAGAAATCGACGAGGAATGGAGATGTGGCTACGGGAGGTTCTACTAGGCCACAGCATCGGTTCGGGGTAAGCCCGCTGGACAACAGACAGATGGTCTTACAACACCATCCACAACTTGGCCCCGCTGCATCTCTATCATCTCCGCAACCGATGCTTGGGACAAGCAGTAGTGCAACTAATAGCAGCAGCAGGCATTCTAGCACCTCCAAGTCTTATGCCTTCCCTCCTGACTCATCCAATAACAGTGGGACAGGAACAGACACCAATACAAATGCAAGCCTTCATACTAGGTTGAGCTCGGCCATCTCGGGTCGTTCGCGAGGTTCGAACAATAGCAATACGCGGCCCAAGAAGCGGTAAACAGGAGACGCAATCACCACTACTACTATTACAAGTAGTTTCTTTATATGTATATATGCATAGGGCGGGGGGGTGTTTCAGAAGAACTGCCTCCTCTATGCCCTTTGAACCCGTTCATTTCATTTATTGCTTCGTGATATAAACCATCATTATCAACATTCTATCTGATTTATCTTACTAAGTGCTAACATGACGGCGCTCGTTGTGGAAATTTATTCTTTTCATGGCCTTTTTTTTCAATCATTTTTATTTATTTTTTCAAATCCCTCTTTACCCAC
>JAJMFB010000075.1:0-36589 GCA_030574495.1 Trigonopsis cantarellii | reverse complement strand
GGGGGGGAATTTACCATGTGTCGCACTTCCTACACGATCTTGGGCATGACTCGATTCTCTTTTGGGTCCCGTAACACCAGGAAACTTAGCCATAGTCTACATAATAGTTAGATTATGTCATTTGGATAGTTCTGAAATACAGACAAGTCCTTAATACTAACCAGTAAAGCCTTCTGGCCAAACTGTTGAGCCAAGGAATTGGGATCTCCAACGTAGTCATCGGCGAAATACTTGTCATTCTTGGAGAGCTGATAAAGAAATGACTGAATATAAGTGTGATCAGGGTTATTCAAGAGGGCAATTGTCGCCGCCATTATAGCCTGGTTCTATATGTCTTTCGGTTGTATGGTTGCCTAAAAACTGATCTTGGACAACAATAACATTGGTGTGTGTAATGTCCCAAAATCTTGGTAACCCAACCTTAAACAATAGGATTGACAACAGATGACATATGGGATTCATTCTGCTGCTGCTGCTGCAGTGGACGTGCTTTCTCGCCGGCGTAGCACTGGCCAATACTGAAAAAACTATTTTCACTGTTCCCGACGGTTATAGGCCGTCATCTATTGCTGCGAGTGACCAGGTCCAGGTATTAAATGTTGCTGAGTCCGGGGTAAACTCGCATTTCCCGGGCTCTCTGTGGGATACTGACTTTGGAATCAAAAGGAACGTTGCTGCTTCACTTATTGACTCTGTAAGACCCCATTATTCTCCTGATGATGAGAAGCCCGAGGTGTCAAGCAAATGGTATCAAATTGTTGGACTTACACCTGGAAAAACTTATGAAGCTCGAATATGCTGGCCAGCATCTCATCCTTCAGAAGTATCGGTTTATCACACTTTCAGCAATCGTCCTCATCACGACGAGACTGCGGTGGCTGGCCAGCAAGTGTTTGTAGTCGCACAATTCTACGCAGGATTCTTCTGTGACACATGCAATCCTGACACGCTACCTGCAGTACCATACGAGCTGGTCATAGAGGAGCTTCTTTTCTCTTTGATACCTCTTAGTCTCTGTATTATCATTGCTCAGCTCCTACCTGTCGGGATTTTATGCTATCTTTTCTTGGCTCCTTTTCTATATAGCAGGCTGTTGGAGCTCGCATCACGCAAAATGTAACGACATAAACGAAAAGTTTGAATAATTTAATACTATTTGATTTATCAGACTACCTACAAATGTACCAAATGAAGAACCGCAAGGCGAATACATAAAAACAAATACAACACTCAGAATAGAATAAAAATATAAAAGAGTACCCACAAAACAATAGATAGATATCAAGGGCAGAAATATAAGCCATCTAGACAAAAGAAACAGTTTATATAGGATGATCCAACAAATAATTAGTGGCATTGTTCAGATCAAAGTTGTTCTTTTCTAGCGCCTTTATGGAATTCTCACGAGAGAACCCCATACCGACAAGTTTGCTTATTTGCACCTCCAGATTTGAAGCTGCCGTACCCTTTGTATGAGAAGGTCTTGAAAATGAAGTCTCTCGGGTCAGATTGGGCTTTTGTCGAGGAGGAGGAGCTCGAGATGGTAAGTTGAAAGGGAGATAATCCGCTCGAGGAGAACTTGGGGAATCAATCTGTCCAGCAATTGAGGATGACCTCTCCGAAGCTGGAGCCCCATTATCTGCCGATGGGGGGACATTTTGGCCGCTATCAAACCCTGCAAATAGATCCTCCCATTCTTGATTAGGCTGAGAAGATGCTGCAAAATTATCCAGTTCACCATTTGGCTGAGAACCAAACAACGCAGATCCGCTTGATTTGTGTCTAGAACCTTGACTCGACGGTTCGCCAAAGTCATTGAAACTGTCATTGAATTCATCGAAATCATTGCCTGTGCTAATTTTCGCTTCTTTCAGACCCTCAAACGCATCAAAAGGACTAGAACTTTCAGTGGCCGGTTCAGACAAGTCTGCCCCCATCTTATTGGGCCCGGCCGGTGCAAAGTGGTCATTAAACCCATTCTCATCGCCTCGACCTGCGTTATTTTCATCTTCGTCCTCCTCCGAAGATGTCTCGCTGAGACTAAGCTCTTGGATAGGCGGGAACTCCTCATCTATGCGGCGTTGCGGTTGAAATGGAGCCTCTTGTGATTTCCCTGACTGTTTCGGTACCGGTTCTGCACGAGACCCTTGTACAGTACTAGGTTGCCCTTCTCCAGTAGTTGGTGTTGCACTAACCGCATGAGTAGAACTACTCGCAGTCGTAGGCACAGGCGTAGAGGCCGTAGACATGACTTCATCATAAGTTGGAGGATGCGCGGGTATCTGTTTGACTGCACTAGGAGCGGTCTCGGTTGTTACTGCAGTGGAGACTTGTTGAGCAGGTGCGACTTCGCTGCCTAGACTTGTCTCCTTTGCTGATTCCGGAATTAAGAGCGATGATTGTGGTTGATGTGACACAGAGGACGGCTCCTCCTCCTCCTCCTCCTCATCCTCACCTGAGGACGAAGACTCCTCGCTGCTTGGTCCGCTTTCTGATGAAGTGACTGCAGCAACAACGGTAGTAGCAACATCAGCGGGAGTTGTATCAGATGTAGTACTAGCTTCTCTACTCGGCAGCTCGGAAGCAGCGTTCGTCTCTGAGGCTGCAAACTCCCTGCTCTCCCCGGGAAGACCACCAGGAACAGAGGCTATTGCATCGACGAAATGATCCCCATCTTCATCACTCTCATCACTATAGTAACGTTGGCGATACGCAGGTACTGATGATGGTTCAGTCGCGTTAGTAGGCTCACTAGGTGTCGGCGCAACTGGCTCTGCCGCAGGAGTAGTTTCAGCAACTGCACCCTCATTCTCAGCAGCTGTAGTTGAAGGCTCTTGGGAAACAGACGAGGGAATAGTCCGTTCAAACAAGGAATCGACAGATCCGCGTTCATGGTGAGGTACAACGACAAGAGCTTCGGTGACTTCTTTTGGAACTTGAGCAGAGACTTCCTCAGCTTCAACTGCGGCAGGCACATTTGGTCCTTCTGTATCTGAAACAGTGGATTCTGAACGCTGCACAGCTACTGGTGACTGTGACTCCAAATGAGGAACCGAAGGAGTCCTAAGGAAAGGATTTATTCCACTGCTTGACCGAGAGACGACAGGCGGGGCAGAAACGTTTTGATCAGCAATAGGAGCAGGAATCGAATGTTCACTTTCTGGCTGAGACAAAGCAGCAACTTCACGATCAGCC
Organism: Trigonopsis cantarellii; assembly: GCA_030574495.1. NCBI lineage: Eukaryota > Fungi > Ascomycota > Trigonopsidomycetes > Trigonopsidales > Trigonopsidaceae > Trigonopsis > Trigonopsis cantarellii. The sequence goes on along the minus strand of JAJMFB010000075.1, from coordinate 33,394 downwards.
TCTCCAGATCCTTCTTGCAGAGAACGGATACTCTCAGAGAGCTTATCACGTTCTTCTTCAAGCGTTGCCACCTGCTTATCATTGATGGAGACGATTGCTTTCTGCTGACGAGATTCCTTTTGCAGGTTTTCCAGTTCTGTCTTGAGTCGTTGTATTTCAGCATTGAAAAACTTTATCTTTTCTTTGAATGCACTATTCTCTTCTCGATCAGCCTCAAGTTCGGATGACAATTTCTGATATTGAGATTGAACGTCGTGATAATTGACTTCCAATATAGAATGTTCTTGGCGCAATTGCTCCGTTTCGGTCTGGGACTGTCTCAAGGTTTCCTCCACTTCTTTCACGTTAGTCACTTGCTCGTCGTACGAAGCCCTCAGCTCAGTCAACTTGGACTGTATTTCACTCTTTGTAGACAAAATTTTATCGAGCTCTTCTTCCGCACGACTTTTCTTATCCGCCAGCTTCTGGGTTTGAGACGTAAGAGAAGAAACTTGATTAGATAGATTGCCTAGCTCGGTGGATTCTTTAGATAATTTTGCTGCTGCTTCGGAATCACCGCTGACAAGTAAATCATCATTCTGCATCAGAGAACGAGGTTCAGGTGGCTGGGGCTGCGAGGTAACAATAGGACGAATAGAAGGTGACACCACAGCGGGTGAAAATGATTTCGGCTGAGAAAAAGGAAGAGGAATTTGCGGTGAGCTCATGCCCGAAGCTGGAGGAGGAGATGATACTGGTTGGCTTGTTGGTTGTTGCGCAGGTTGCGAAGGCAGAGTCTGGCTTTGCAATTGTGTGGGGACGCGAGGAACAGGCGCCACAGGTGGTGACCGTATTCTGACAGGGGAAGACACAGAATCTTGAGAACCTAGAGGATTCGTTACCTGACTTTCAGAAGGAGGGCTCGCAACAGATAATGGTGTTTCAACGGGGGAGCTGGCAGAGTCTGAGGTTTGACCTCCAAACTGCTTTTGAATCGACTGACCAAAAGAGGAAGTGGGCACAAAAGCCTTCCTAGATCCCGGAAGAGCGCCAACCGTCGCTAGCGTGGGTGAAGTTGCTGTAGGTGTAGGTCTATCAGAGGGCACATTCTTTGTCTCGACATTTGACTTGAGCGGGCTCTCTACCGGAGGGGGGGAAGCGAATGCGTCGTTCAGATCAAACAAGTCCAACAGTGAGGACTGTTGCTGAGGTGGATTTTTCGGAGGAGGCGATACCGGTGAAGCAGTACTAAGGCCATTAGCAGGAGATGATACTCCTGCCGAAGGAGGTATTCCCTCCGTCGGTTTAGGCAGAAGTTGCGGGGGTAACTCTTTCGGCAGTTCGTAACCAGCCAAAGATTTCTGGACCAGAAGAAGAGCAATGGCGAAAGCAGCCCGGTCAAACATACCATTTTTGTGAATGTCCGAAAGATCCCAGATGGTAGCCAATGTATCCTCGGGAAGTTTCGATGTAGTCAAGAAAGGGACAATCTCATCGGCACCTAGTTCTTTGGCATTCTTTTTGTCTAAACTTTTAAAAATACCATTGAAGCGTTGTCTGTCTTTATCGGTGATTATCCAACTGCTAGGATCGCTTTGTTTGGGGCCAGCAGCCTGAATGGGAGCGCTTGGTCCATTGTTCAAACTATTGGCGCGATTGACGTGGGGAGCGGGGGGTGGCGGAGGAACCTGACCGGGGCGTGCGGTAGCGGGAGCAGAACGCTGTGGTCTTGGTTTTCCTGAAGCAGCGTCAAAAAGTGATTGAGGTAAAGTATGGGGAAGAGACTTTAAGGAACCATTCAATATGCAATGTATAAGATGCATGGCACAAACAAACTCCGTCTGTTCGAGGAAACCCCTCTGCTGGACGTCTGTAAGATTCCATATCTGTCCGAGTGTCTCATTCGGCAGCTTGGCTTTAACGAAAATATCCCGAGCTTGGTCACCCTGGATGACTCCGTCAACGGAAGTCCGGTCAAACAATTTCATGAACTTTTGGCGATCAGCGGATGAAAGCTGAGGCACTCGATTCTGACCCATCGGGGCAGGCGCTGGCGGAGGGCCTTCTAACTTGATACCCTCAAATTTAGGGATAGGTCCCGGAGAGGTGGAAAGAGTTCTAGAGAGAGGTGCACCTCGTTGAACTTTTCCGATAAGCCGTAGGGCAACATAGAAACGATACTGATTGAGAAACCCATCATTATCAGAATCGGCGATTTGCCAAATCTATAAAGTAAAACAAATCCCAGTCAGATGTCTTCCAAAAGACAGAAGAATTATTCAATATATTTCAACCGACCTCAGCGAGAATAGCAGGGGATAGATTAGAGCGAGTCAGGAACCGCTTCGCTGCTTCTCCTGTAATAACTCCGACATTGGCAGAATCGGCTATTCTGAAGAGTTGAGGAAATATGCGTTTCTCTTCAGGAGATAACTCCAAGCTGGCGAGGCCTAGATAAATAGCCAATCAGTTGGCATTGTTAAATTCAATCCTGAACGCGAACAGGAATCCGTGACTTACCTGGCTGAGTAGGCGAGAGACTAGTCATCAGCTATGACAGAGGCTCTCTAGATTTTGAGTTTGTCTATATTGTTCTATTGGCGGTTGGAGTACGCTGTAGGGCAATGAGCGGTCCAGCAATCAGTTGTTGGTTGACGGGATAATCCAGTGATGTAAGCAAACATGCATAGCAACAGGCTCTCCGAGACACACATGTCATGTCGTGTCAACTTTCCGAAACAACCCATCTGGCACAGTTGACGACGACAATGATATTAAGTTGTTAAGGTTTGTTATGTACTTGTCTGTTTTACCAGCAACTTAATGTAATGCTGAGATGGGTGTATATCTACGTATTACTTCTTTTGCTTGAGCCTACCTTCCTGCCTGTCGCAGAGAGACATTTAAGATAAATAAAAACAAGAGATCTATAAAAGTCTAATTAGGCCTTGGGCGTTCTTGTATACGCTGTTAGAGTGTAAAATGCCCCGCCTAGATTAGGGTACCTTTCTTTATTTGCCAACCCGGCGTCATATGACAAAACTTGTAACTGTAGGCACTGGTGCTCGTCTCGCTGTATATACATATTTCTCCCCGCCGGCACCTGACCTGGCCGTACCTGCGAGAAGTGCCATCAGAAAGAAAATGATAAAACGCCAGAAAATCAAGGCATTGCGCGTATGCCGCCAGCTCGACCGATTTTGTTATGTTCCCCTCCCGTTTGCTATGTGAAGGAATGGGATATTCAATCCATTATAGGTGGGACATGCTGTGACAAACATGCAATTATACAGCTGGCTGAAGGCAGTGAAATCGCCCATCAACTCACCGCAAAAACCTGAGTTGTCAACATATCTTTTGAGGTCCAGAGTATCAAATCATACAGAGGTCATCATCGCTCATTAAACTAAACTCCCCTTCAACGAATTGGGTCCGTCTAGGCTGTCTGACTCGTGCATTCAATCCATTTAGACTGTCCTGTAATACGCATCTCGATGACGATCGAGTAGTAGTAGTATGCTTGCTTGGGCTCTCGAGGTAATTGGTATTGCTCTTTATCATCCTCTGGAATATCGGCTCATTTGATTTTCGAAGCTTCTTTATGATAGGCGAGACAACCGATGGAGACGAATATATGCGCACTTTGGAAAGATTTCTAAAAGAGAGGTCGTCTTCTTCAATTCCCTCTTCATTTGAAAGTCTTTTTAAACTCAACCCGTATTCCGGGGATGATCTCAGTAGGTGACTTCGCTTTCTAGAATGGATTCTTGGTGACCCCGACATATCTCTTGAGTTAATGGTCGATGATATCGAAGTCATAGAGTTGTTGAAATGAAGGTCTCGAGCTAATGGCGTCTTTTGCGAAACAAAATTCTCCTGGCCTGTTTTGTGATAGAAATTGGTTTCAAGATAAGAGGAGTCTTTTTCACTGGTACAACTAAGGCAGAGTGGAGACCGCCTGTAGGTTTCCTCTTTGTACGAGCTAAAAGGGCTTGAACATAGTGGCTCTGATAATACCATCGAGGAGGGTGATTTCTTCTCCGATAAGTCGTACCCCTTATCAGCGTTTCGTGGCGTACTTTCGAGATATCGAACCATGAGACTTGGCGAAGAACTGGGTATGTCAGAGGATGGAACGTAAATGGAGCTTCCACTATGATCTTGCTCTTGGATCATACGGTCGCACTTAGTCGAGATTAGGGAGCACCATTTTTCGATCACGGGGATGTCTTTATCCTCATTATACTCAATCAGTGTAGCTCGATATAGCTGACACATACTTTGAGCTACAGATGGGTGCTGTATCAGAATACCCTCAGTCAGCTCTTTGAAAACCTCAAAGGCATGCAAAAACTGAACGGCCATTGTACGTCCAGGACCAGCAGTCAAAAACCTGAACAAGGAGAATCCTAATACGGCGTCACCAGAAGATGCAATTCGAAGTTCCAACAGCTTTCGAAGATCTTTCAGTGATCCTGACGGTGGAATAAGGTCAATCAATTGCTTGCAATGATCGACTTTGTGGTGTTTAGAGATACAGCCTTTGCAAAGCCAGGTTATATTCTCAGAGCTGCGCAAGGTCAAATCAACACTATCATTATGCTGCTTGATTTTTTTGCGAAATTGTAAAAGCAGTTGAATGGCATGTTGGAACTGTGAATCATTGAAAGATGGCTTTGAGGCTAGCGATGATAAGGGAAGGCTCTGAATATCTGTATCGACCAGTAGGGGTAGAATTTTATCATGGAAGGAAGATCCTATTAATTCCAACACAAAACTGAAACCCTTGTCTGATGCCACGCAACAAGGTATTCGGCTTTTTCGTTCACTGAGGAACGCCTTTACTAGGATCAAACACTGTCTATTTGTCAGTAAATGGGCTTGACAGAAGTTACAACAAGTTCAGACTTACAAAGTCCTCAGCTTTTATTTCAAGACAGACCAGCATTAGAACTGGTAGTATGTCTCGGCATGAGCTGATTTCTTTACATAGACAATAGATGCCGTAACTGGCAACCATTAGCTGCCTGTAAGGAGAGACCATTTCGTTACAGTCAAGCCAGCATTCGATGCCATACGCTCCGTCGGCCATAGACATGGATTGAGCAAGCTTAATAGCGCTAAGACGTTTTAGACCGGAAAGTTCATCTTTCGGAACGTAGCTTTGCTGAAGGAAATTAAAAAATGTGGTATACAAGGCCTGATAATGACGCCATATTTCTGGAGTCACTTGAGGCTTATAAAAGGCTAAAAGTTCTGGTGAACGTGGTATGGTTCTTATATCCCGAGGAATGGTGGTTTTCGCCGAAGGCTGATCTATTGTCAAAACCTCCTCTTTTTCTTCCTCTGAGCTACCGATACACTTCGCTACTGCTTTGTAAGAAGTCGAATCAGATCCACCAATAGATCGTTTTGATGAGTATTTCCGCGAGTTATTGTTGAGTCGGTGGTTGGAAGTCTGGTCGTCTGATGTTCTGACTGATGTTATGGGCCCAGTTAATAAACATAAAGAGGGATGACTCTCTAGGAGTATGTTCAATCCATTTATTTTCGAAATAAGAGGACGGACGGTTCGATGACATTTCGGAATATCCCATTTCTTTGACATACTCTCTCTTTTGCGCCATGGGTTGTCTCATCTTGATGTGGTTTTAGTTGTGTTTACCTTTAAAGCCGCACAAACTTCAGTTGTCACAGTAACAAGCCGCGCTTTTCGTATGGGAACTTGAAACTCATATTTAATTCAATTGTGGGCATGAGCTTATCATGCCTTCCTTACTGACCGTCACGGCGGCATATACTAAAATGACCTAGTCGCAAGCCTTCGACCTTTTTGTTACTGGGCATTTGATAAAAAATTTAATACGCGCATATTTGTGAAGAAACTCATGTTTGCCATTAATAGGTTATGTACAAATACTCGTAATGACGCGAGCACTCCTTTATATACAATTTATAGTCAATTTTTCCATGTATAGAAACCGGATACAAAGCCAACCACGAAGAAAAGAAAAGAAACGCTCGAAAGAAGGTACTTTCACATTTTATCAATATAAGCGCCCATTTGAATATTCTAGCGCGTAAAAAAATTTACCCAAGGGAGTCACAAAAAGTAAAAGAAATCAAAAATTAAGTCTCTCCATTTACTTTCTGTTATTTTTTCGCCTATGAGTATTAGCCTTTTTTTTGGGAGCCGCCACAGGAGTATTAGAACCTTCTATGTATTGTAGTAGTTCATCGACCGACTTGTTGCCAATGTTTTCAAGCTTCTGCTGAACTTCCTTTCGACTTTCAGTGGTATGCAGACCTGCACTATTGGTTGCGCTGTTTACAGGCTGGGTATCCATTGACATCTTATTTGTCATCTGGAGTCGACGAAGGTTGCGGGTCTGTAGATCTTTCGCCTGTTTGGCCATATTGACTGCATTCGCTGTGAGCTGCTTGAGCCAGACATCAGCATCCTTTGTCTTCTTGTGATCGGGTCCAAGTTTGGCCAAAAAGAGATCATATGCTTCTCTCATTCTCGCAACTGCTCCTCGAGAGTCATTGTTCAGCACCAGAGCTTGGGCTAATTGAGAATTGATGGTCGCTACCGTAAGACTATCTGGTCCAAATATTTTCTGAGACATTTCAAGGGAACGTTCAAACCATTTCTGCGAAGCTGCAAAATCTTGGGCAGTCTGAAGAATCACTGCGACGTTGTTGCAAGTTGTCACCAAATCCGGATGCCCTTCGCCAAAGGTGATATCCCAGTAGGTCAAAGCATGACGAATAGCAGCCAAAGCATGGGAAGGTCTGCCAGACGAATGTTCCAAAAGACCCAGGTTCAGGTACATCAAAATAGTCTCAACTGAATCGACTCCCATGGTTCGCTCAGCAATGATAACTGCCTTGCGTCCTAAGCTCACAGCAAGGTCCTTGTCATTAAGAGTATTGTAAATCATGGCAAGCTTCGAATATGCTTGTGCAACAAGAGGATGGACCACCCCATAAATCTGCTCGTGCAAACTTAAAGATTCAAGCAACAAATCCTTGCCAAGCTCTTCCTTTCCTTGGATGATAGATAGCCGGCCAGTCTCCAATGCCTCGTCAGCCAAGAGAGAACGTGGTGACGAGTCTTTCGATATAGGAATGATAGTAAGTAAGTCATCAATTGTAAAGGTCACGACAGGCTCTGACTTAGGCGGAGTAGCAGCGGAATGAGCCTTCGTCTTTTTGCCTTTCGTCTGATTGATACTCGGCTGTTCAGTTGGGGTTTGTTGAACGAAGTTCGAACGATCAAAATTGAAATTCTTTTCCTTCCATTGGAAGCCTAGTTTCAGGGAGATCTCTCTGAAAAGTTGTACTGTCTTTACCGATTTCTCCCAATCTTTCTTAAGAGGATGTCGAAATCGCAGCAGAGCTTGCCTCGAAACTAGCTCCTTCAGATCAGAAGGAGTCATCCTCACAAAAGAATAGTCTGCCTGTTTATAGAGGTTTCTCAAAAGAGGATCAATTGCAATTGTTGGATTGGCATTAAATTCTGCTCCCAAAAGACAGTTCATAAAATGTACTATGACATAAGGAATGAGGTTAAAGGGCTGCTTGGAGATATATTCATTCAGGACATGTTTAAAAGAGCGAGCAATAATCTCCTGTCGTACAACAGATCTGAAGGCATCGAATCGAGGACCACGATTGCGACTAAGCTCATCTAACTTTCCTAGGTAGCGAAGATTAATTCCTCGTTGATGCAAAACTTTAGACAGCTGGGTGCCATCAATAGGAATGGTAGCTGTTCCAAGCTCAATATCGGAAAGATATTCAGGGATAAGCTCGTTGTTGAGAAACTTGGAGATTTCGCGGACATCCTGCTCATCTTTCTTTAGCTGTTCAAGGACTTCGGGACCGATATCCTTCGGGGTGTCTACCGAAAAAACGTCCGGATTAACGCAGTACTGCTTGGGAGAAATATCGACAGGCAACTCGTTGCTTGCATCTTCGGCTTTCTCGTCCTTCCCGTTTTCTTTCATTCGTTTCTCTTGCTCAGATTTAATGTAAGTTCGGATATGTCTTTTCCACCACTCATCCACTGCTTCTAACCGCAGAAGGACAAGACGATGAGGATAAGAGTCATCACCAGATCCAAAGGCATCGAGAAATTCGACGTCCAATGGAGACAACTTGTAGAGATCCAGGATATACTTCCTGCCATCAGTGCCTTCCAAGCCTTTGGTCTCAACAGACGTATGTAGATCAAATTGTTTATTATCAGCATCCCACACAGGATGAGTTTTAAGGTGAGCGGCATCAGCGACCTTTTCCATCAACGAAGCAAATTCGTCCGAAGCAGATATCTTGTCATGACCGTCCACGCCTCCGTAAACAACCTGGTTGTTACCGTCATCCCGCTGTCGAAAAATTCCGGGTACAGGAGACTGAGCAACAATACGACGGCCAAGATAATCGATGATAACGGTAGCTAATGAAGACAGTCCCTGAATATCAAGTTGGCCAATGAACCTCACTCCAACCAGATCCTTACCCACTGCGACGCGGGCTGCAGTATCACCTCCTTCATTGGCAAAGGCTCCAATTCCGTCGGAACCGTAGGAGAAAAAGATTCCATTGTGCATATATATTTGAGCATCATCCGGTTCGAGAGGGTTAAGAGCAGGCACTTCACCGCGAGCAATGAGAACAGCACCCTTTACCGAAGCTTGAGCAAAATCGAAGTGAAGCTTGTGAAGCAAGCGTTCTCTCAAAATACGCTCGGGGATAGTTCCAGAAGGCATTTCCCATGTTGTCTGTATGTCTTCGTTCCAATCTCGAAGCCCCTCGACATTATCTTGTCCGTATTTAAGACATGGCTCTTGAGGCCGACCGAAATCCGAGGTGGGTGGCTTAGGTTCATTTGCTAGCCACGGAGTTGCAAGGAAAGCATTGGATGGCGGGAAAGTGAGAAGGGGATCCCTTGTAAGAGCATCATCTTGACTTCTTCCAAACTCTTGTTTTGCTAAAGGAGAAATGAGGAAAATCAAAGACATGAGGGAATGAGAGCTAAAGCTTTTTCCAGGAGTAGTACGAGGAGAAGGATCAAACCGTTGAGCGGTACTGTTGGAGACAAAAAACCCAGACGTATGCGATGTCAGGTGGTATACCTCGCCTTCCAAGGTCATGAGCTGCAAGTACAATAAGTCTCCAAGAAGTGCACGTTGGGGAGGAGGTGGATTCCAAGGAGATAGACCAAGGGATTTGATAGCAGTTTTGGCGCTATCAGGGATCGGAGGCAAGAACTTAGAGAGGTCCTTCTCCGGCCCATCGTCGTTGAAATCCTCAAGAGCATTTTTATCCTTGGCAAGGTCTTTAGGACGAGTCAGAAGAGAGATTGTATTTGCAAAAATAGAAGAAGTTATGCTCACCTTCGTAGTATGGAAATAAAGAAACGCCAGCTTCGTAACCAGATATGAGTCCCAAAGCAGAATCCTTTATTCCGAGATGATCGCGGACTCGAAGAACATGAGATCGAGATTCACGTTCTGTGTAAGGGTCCGGCTCTAAAATAAGCTCACATCCACTTTTAAGCCCCTCAATGGACTGTATCTCGGTTAAATCTCCGAGTTTCTCGCCATTGAACCATAAAGAGAAACATGTATAATGGTACGTAGCGGGAAGTTCAAGAATGGACTGCTTGATATCATTGATAGTTTCTTGAGACGACACCTAATTATATCCAGAGCTATTAGAATGAAGGCTTCTAAACATTAATATCTAGCATGCGTAAAAAAAAAGACTCACAGCAACTTTGATGCTCTTTGGAGGACCAGGAAGCTTGACAGTCAATTGGACCATTTCCACATTATCTGGATCGGACATTAGTCAATATTCAGAAACATTTAGAGGTTTGCAAACGCCAAGGTCTTTTCACCTACTTTCAGCGACTTCAGCATGATCATCTGTTGAGGGATCAACAGCTTTATTGGTCTCCACAATCTCGGTGGATGAAGATGAAGAGGCCTCTAACACTACAGTTAGCAAGTCACAAGCAAAACAAAACCCAGGGGATAATAACCTCCATTTGCTTTCCGGCCCATTATAATTAAACTGCTTTCTCACTATTATAAATGTCCCTGACAGACAAAGTTCTTGATTCTGAAAGTACGGGGAGTAAGAAAATTATGCAGGCTTTGGCTACGGGACGGGCGGAGGGCTCGTTCAGGGTAAGTACTGTAGTTAAGCCGCACGCAATTACCCCATATTCATCAACGTCAACACTTCTCGAGCAGGTCAATTGTGTCGGTGACGTTTACGAAAAAGAACGGTAAGAGTTATAATGAAAGTCAGTTCCTTGCCGTTCATTCATTAAAGGTAAGGATATACTTTTTATAATTCATGTGACATCCTGAGATTGACCATACACAGTGTGCCTTGAAGTTTCGCTTCGTCCCTTATGATATGACAAACTGTAGATATGGCTTTCATACGCGTATGTTTCACGCGTGAAACTCGTGTACTTTGGCATCGCAGTCGTTTCCTCGGTCATGACGCGTCGCAGATTCTGTTATCTTCAAGAATGGATCGATATTTCAGTGCATCAGCCAAGGATATCGGGATCAATTCTCAAAACAAAATTGAAGATGTGCCTTGTGCGGTCAAAAAAGAAGATGGCAGGAATAACGGCAACAAAGTTGATTCGATACGGTCATCATCAAATTATTCTGAAAGCGATGGATCGCGACAAAGACGTCAAGATTATGATGGCCCTCGCTCTTGGCAGGATATAGCCTTCAAAGCTGGTGAGACGGCTGCAATTACAGCAGTAAGCGTTATCATACTAGCCGGTGCGGGGTACTTATATCACTTATTTTACAGTCGCAGGATGCTCTCGAAGATGACCGGGGCGTTTGAACCAGGAGATCCTGAACTGGAGCTCCTCATGCATGCCCGAAGCAATAAAGATGCGAATGCTGACGACTATGACTTTGTCGATCGGCCTCAACAGGCACTCATAGATGACGTTGTTAATGGAGACGTCACTGGACGGTACTATTTGTTGGTAAGCGGTAACCCACTTTGCTTTCAGGTTAAATCAATCAAGTATTAAGAGTTGTTTTACTGTATATAGATTGGTGAAAAAGGAACGGGCAAGATGTCAATGGTCCTTGAAGGAATGCGTAAAACGAGAGGGCAAAGATGTGCTGTAATGGATGCACACGCAGACCCAGAAGTGTTCAGACTTCGGCTAGGCAAAGCTCTGAATTTCAACTTTCATGAAGACTATATTGGATCTCTATTTAGTCTTAAGGGCCCAAGAGACACTACGGCAATATTGGATATTGAGAGGGCTTTCGATGTTTTAGAGCAAGTTGCACTTGGAATTTCGGCCCGGAATCATCGACGAGACGATTTGAAAGCTCGAAATTCGACAACATTTACAGACAATACTCATTGCAAACCTCTTGTTCTTGTTATTTCGTCTCTGCATCTTCTTCGAGACGATGACAATGGGCGAAATTTGCTCGAGCTTCTCCAACAGAAAGCTGAGAGATTAGCGGCTTCCAAGCTAGTCACTGTAATGTTCTGTTCAGACGATTACTGGGTATTTGAGCGCCTCCGTCGGCAAGCGACTCGTCTGGATGTTATATCTGTACGGAATCTGGAAAGACCTGATGCAATACAACTTTTGAAGAGTATGCGGCAGCGACGTACTGGCGTCCCTGTCTCTGATCAAGTTGCCAACAAAGTATTCGACATGATTGGAGGTCGGCCTCAACACCTATCTCTTGCAACCAATGCCATACCGACAGACTCTTCGAGTTCCTCAGATGTAGCTCACAATTTACACGGGGATGCATTGTTGCAAGCTGCAAAGTCTATAGTTGAAACCGAAAAGTCATGGTTTCTGAGCCAGTGCCCGCTTCTAGGAGAAGATATGGATGACGATGTTATGAATGAAGGAAAATTCAGTGTCTCTGCCCATTATCTTCTGAATGAACTTGTGATGCTCGATAAGCAGCAAAAACAAGAGAGAAAAGAAAGAGGACTAGACAGTAATGACTATCTACCCCAGATCCCTTTATGGAAAGCAAAGCAGGTAATGACTAGATCAGATTTTATTCAACTATATGACAATCTAAACTTGTTCACTATAAGCAACGTTCTGGACGACAGGAAAGCAGAGTGTGTTAAAAAAGGAGATCAAGGAATAATCAGGCGGAACCTTGGGTCGGCTTACGTGCGACCAGATAGTGCAGCGATGATGCAAGCATTTCGAGAGATTGCGGGTTATCCGGATGGATATCTTGAGTCAGAAAGTGAGCAGAGAAAGGAATACCTTGAGCTACTCGAGCAGACGGCAAATCGGGTTTCAGCCATAGAAAGCTTAGGCCGGACAAGAGAGTTGGTCATGAAAGATTTGGTACTAGGAACTGATGAAAACGGTCCCGGAGAGTACGTTGTTCAAATACGAGATGGTCAAAGTAAAAGGAGCGACGCCAACCCCAAAGAAGCTCTCATCAAATATCGACCGCCTACTGGAGGAGACGACGAATAAGATTATTTGGTTGGCAGTGTTTTTGCCCGCCATGACCTGATTGTCAGAGTGTTTTCTAAGCAATCTAACTAGATATGTATTGGAAAGCACATGTTGACTGACTTCTACACTTAAAAGTATCTCTGATAGCCCAATTGAAACATTCAAAACTGACTAAAACTTTTTGCGTAAGACCTCCTAAAGAGTAGCGCACTATATTAGTATGACTTTTGGTTATTTGCCCGTACGCTAAAACTATTTGTGAAGAAGCTTATGTTTTGACGGCAAGGCGAGCGACTTAAGAAGTCTAGACTTCAGACTGCAATGTTATTTGTGCGATCTTTATTGGTGTAGTATATAATTAGGGCAAGCACCAACTGCGCCCAGTTTTTCGCTTTTTTTTTTTTTTGGATAAGATTGATTTATGACAGGAATACCGAAATCTGGTAACTGCTTTAGAGTCCTCCAAAGAGAAGACACTTTCTTAGTGCGGCTGAGTTAGATAACGACAAAATCTGGTAAACCCCGAAGTCTAGACAGGGCCTTCGCAATTGACACAGAATTCTATCCTTAAAAGGCCTAGTAAGCAGAAGAAAAAAAAAAAAAAGTTCCTTCTAGTTTCAGAAGAAATCCAAGGATCTGGTCTGGGTCACAAATAATATATGTTGAACTGCTATATGAAACGAACGACACAAAACAAGCTGGCACCCTATTTAGAAAACTGAAATAAGACACATCAAAAAAACAAGGTACTGTATAATCAAAGGTTAAAAAGGCAAATAGTGTACAGAGCCCATAAACAAATTAAATATAATTCCTTTTTTCTGAAAATTTTTATCTTTTTTTTTTCATCAATTTTTTATCCTTCATAGTCAAAAATATGTTGCAATATTCGTAGTTTCAATTTTCCGAGGTCATCGTTCTCACAACGTTGTTTATCTCGGGAAGATAAAGCAGAATCAACACAACAGTAAAACATCAAATAAACAAAACAAGGCCAGGGCGTTGTATAAAAATAAGACGATAAAAAAAAAACCTAGCAGCTTAGAGGTAAATGTTGGATGCCAACACAGCCAACAGTAAACGGATGTCTTCGATTAGTTTAGCTGGCAATTGTAACTGAAGCACCTGACGAGGAACTCAACCATCCATTAATGGTGCTTGAGCTAATAGACGACGACCAGTCAAAGTTATCGATCTCAACGAGAGTGATGGATGTCCCGTCAAAAATAACTGCAGCTGTGAGAGTTCCGGAAGTCGGGCGCTGAAAGTAATCAGAGGTACCGCCTCCGCCGCTTTGGCTGTTGGTACCCTGCCAGGTGTGGAGATGAGAAGTGAGGCGGCTATCACCGGAATCAAGAACCTCAAAAGCGTCAAATTCTCCGCAGCCGGTGGTCCAGCAAGAACAGTTTGCGTTTCCATATTGGAGAGTTCGGGGTATCTGTGCATTGAGGAACCAAATTGCTGGCATGTCGGAATTATACGATGAAGAGGTATCTGTCGGCATGGAGAACTCCATAATAAACATCTTTGCTGAGCCTGAGAATCCATGGTATGCCACACCTCCAGGTCGGCAGTATCCGCAGTCGGTACTACCACATTCACTTCCGCTGAAGATTGCAATCTCTTTGTTTGAGGGAAGGGTAATATCACTTAACACCTGCGAAGAACTAGCGCATGAAACTCCATCTGAAGCAGCATAGGACAAGGAGTTGCCAAAGACAGAATCCCAAACTCCGGATCCGCTTCCTCCTTGAGTGTTCAAAAACGTGAGACCATTGGCAGATCCAGAGGAGGCATCATAGTATCCTGAGCGCGTCCAGTCGCCTGATACTGAAGATGAGGATGAAGACGAGGATGAAGATGAAGGCGATGAGCCGGTAGACGATGAAGACGACGATCCTTTAGAAGAAGAGCTCGAATAACCACCAGTAGATTGGGTTTGACCAGAAGATGAAGTGTGACTTGATGATGATGATGATTGAGCTTGGTTCCATGAGGAAATTTGACTCGAGCTAGAAGATCCCCATCCGCCATATGCTTGTGAAGAGGACGAAGCGGAAGACCAAGACGGAGAAGTAGATGATGACGATTGCTGTCCACCCCAGTTGGTTGTACCAGCACTTGAGGTAGCTTGCGACGACTCGACCGCCTTTGTTACAGAGGTCTCAGTCGAGCCATCCGATGATTGCATGGTTACGGTAACATATTCGTACACAACCGCAGGCTCCCGCTTATGATGATGATGAACGTGACGAGTCAGGATAGGAGTTTCGCACTCTTCACTTGAAGACTCAAGGTCCCTCTTCTTATTGGAGCTCGAGGAACTAGGGTAGTATACGGCCAGATTGGACAGCTTTACGGGCCCGCGAATGTGGAGAGAGATTTCCTCATCAAGCGGGGACAAGCTTCCAGAAAAACTCTTAGATTGAGAAGAACAACTTCCAGACGAGGAGTCCATGTAAGTGATTTCATTATACGATCCTGAGAAGCCAATGTTACTATAAACAACCTTGGAGACTTGGTCGCAATAGTAATTTCCACCATCCTCGACACATCCAGCAGATGCCAAACGGGGCACTGACAGGAGCATAAGACTGAAAAATGCCAAAGAGGCCATAGTGAATGAAGGAATATGATCACAGAAGTTGAGTATAAGTGTAATTGCCGGATCAAATTTGTTGACAGTCCGAGCAGTCTTTAATCAGAAAACCAATTCCAGAGATTTTAAGGGAATACAAGGAGGCGCGTCAAATACACGAATCGAGCAAACACCGAAACAAATGAAGAGAGTGACTTAGTGAGAGCACTGTAATCCCGGTAAGAGAGTGAAACCGGAGGACTACCGAACGGAAAACAAAGGTCAAAAAAGAGTGTGTAAGAAAGGAGAACAGGAGTAGTGTAGAGACGATGGAAGGAGGTGAAGCAACATTTGGCGCGTAGAACTTTGTTTTCGTTGTTCTCGGACGCCAAAACCAGAATTCCCAATATGGTATAGCGTATCCCCTGGCATCTGCGTTAGACACAGACAATGTATGGTTGGGCAAAAGGTTTTTTTTGAACCAACACGTAAATACTTTACCCAAATAGGAATGATTAAATTTAATTCTAATGCACTAGCACCACCACAGGAGGAGCTAACGGCTGACTTGACAAGATTTCACCCGCCACCCCTTCTTCTCGGCTTTTCTACTGTTTGGCAAGGGTTTCTTGAGCGCGTTCATTGTTACAACAATAATAATAAGCGAGGTTAAAAAGCACAGTTTCACTTGTTGCAGAATCTAATCAATAAAGCCGGTTGCTATTTATTTGTTATCCATATGTTAATGCAGTTGTTTCTCCACACGCAGCGCCGGTCGTAGACTTTGAGTAAGGTCTGTTGTCACCATATCCCGTACAGAACCGTTCAACGTGGTGAAGATCGGCCTCTACTGTGAAAAATTTTACTTTCAAAATCCTGCCACCCGTAATGATACAGAGACGCGATCTGCAACCGCCTGCAACAATTATTATTTCAACTACGGAGGTTTGATAGATGATTGATGTCGTTCTCGTTCTGGACGACACGCAAACTACGACTGTGCCCAGCCGTAATAAAGCTCGGCAAATTTTTCATAACGCCGTTGACTGCGAGACAGGTATACTAAGACCAATTATTCGGAGTTTTCATTCCCCTATCTTGTAATTGGCGAGGAAAATTTATGGCGGGGTGGATATCCTTGTGATTCTTGTCAACAATGGCATGCAATGTTCTCTTTCTATAGGAATTAGATTCAACGTGAACAATGAGCAGAATGGAATTATACACTGAATGATGAGAAAGGTTTTCAGCTCATCGACTATTTAGTCGCAGACGGAGCAGAAGTGTTCGAAGCAATGACTGCCCAATTTTGTACAGTGAACCGGAATTGTAGTAGAGAAACTGCTGTTAAGAATGTACTACATACATCACGCTTTTAGCGATATCCAATAATCATATCCTAATTGAGGACGACATCCACCGATCAGGAAATATTGAGATGGCTGATTTCCTAATTGAGTCATTACCCAGCCCATTGCGGTTGAAGCCTCTCCCAACTAGGAAAGTCATCGGGAAAGTCATATTGTCGTGTTTTGCCAAAGGAACGGCTGTTTTCAACCGGAGTTGTCGAAGAAAAAAAAGGTTTGTTGTTTATGACGCATTAGACAGGCGATGTGGAATGCAAAACCTGTCATCAAATTTAATAGAGAGCACAGAATTTATGTCAACATTGCCCCCACAATAGGTAGTTATAACATCTGATCTGCCCTGATTCATTATCTCAAAATACCTACCCCTCCGAATCACCTCAGGCACGAGAAATAGAAAATGCTATTTGCAGACTGGCGAAATTGAACGGTCACAGTCAAGTCTTAATTTTACGCGTCTGACTTTTGATGACATCTAAATTTTTCCAAGCCAAGGTCGAATATTTTCACTTCTTGCTTTGTAATATATGAGATTCCTTGCTTATTTTAATTCTTTTTTGTCCTACGAGCAAATCATTGACTTGGGCTCTTGTGGAGTGTTAATTAAACGTGAGCTGTCTTGGCTATGTATGTAGGACGGATGTGGAGTTGGGGTACCCAAACGCGTATAAGAATTTAATAGACCGATAAAAATAGTTCTATAGCACAAGCAATCCATCATAAGGTACGTGAACCAATACCTGCAGTTTATAGTAAAAAGTCACATATAGTAGAGGCCAATACTTCTAAAGTTGCTGCAGGCTACATTTGTTGAGTGATCATGGTTGTCGCTAAAATGCACGACGCGTCCACGCATTGAGAAAAAATAATACCTCAACTCACGTTTCTATTTTTCATGAACCGCAGGGATACATACACTACAGCATTAGAACCGCCTTGACAACAAGTCCAAAAATAGCTAGGAAAGCAAGTGTTTGATAATAAAATAGGTACTATATATACATACAAATTCAAAAGCACTTAAAAAAAAAACCCCAACATTCGCATTAAACGCCATTCCCTTTATGTACACACTACAGATATCAATCTTCATGTCCAATCTTCTCTTTCAACCATAGACCATTCGTCGCGCTCAATTGATGTCCGCAATTGTGACACGGCCCAATCGTACCATTCTTCCTCAGGGAAGTCCTGCTCGGTACCACTGGGTTCAGACTGATTTTCGCCGTCTCCTTTCATATCTTTACCGCCGCGCATCTTATTTTGTTCACTTTTACCGCGACTATAGTCTAGAGTACTTAATTTTTTGACTCCCATGTACAGTAGGAAACCAATATCTAGAAAATTTTTTCTAGTGATTTCAATTCCGAAGATCTGACATAATTTAGCAACGTCCACGGCAAGCAAAGCTAAGCCTTCTATAAGCCGAGCATCTTTTTCAGAGCTTGAATGCTTGGGCGAGGGCTTGGGAGCCAGGACATCGAAGGAGCCGTGCCGGTGTGACGTACTTGACTTCTCATTCTCTCTAGTCAGAGACGAAGGATGGACGATACCCAATGGTAATTTTGTCTTGTCAATGTTGTCATGCTCCGCTCTGGATCCGGATCTTGCTGCTCTCATCACTGCAGCGGCGGCTTCGGCGGGCAGAGGTTGCAGGACGCGCGTCTTTGTATGATGTTGCGAGGTAAGGGGTCTGTCGGTTGCATTGCTATGTCTGCTATGATTTGTGGTTTGCTGAACATCTTTGCTTGTTTGAGTTGCAGTTAGGTTTATTTGATCCTGTTCGTGAATAGGCGAAGTAGACAAATCAACTTTCTTTGCATGATTCCTTACAGTCTGAGGGCGCGATGGTTCATTACTTGAGGAAGGTATTCTTGACCTGCGCTGAACGGGAGATGATCCGGCTGTATTATTCATCCCCAATTTGCCTTCCGTCGCAACATTGGCTTTACGGGGCTCCCTTCTGCTCCTTTCAATCAATATTCCTCTTCCAAACTTTGAAATTTTGGACATTTGATCGTGTTTTCGATCATGGCTGCTGCCAATCACAAGATCGATTCTCTGGTCAAGAGCAAAATCGAATATGCCAGGACTTGAATTAGTTGTATTAGGGAGATATAATTTATGAGGAAGACGGAATGACATATAGTCTGTCATAAGACATAGCAAGAAAACAACCCTTTCCAAGACAGCATTTATCATGCGTCGATTAAATTGAGTAAACTCTGACATGTCAGGAATGCGAACTCCGCCAATTGTGATTATTTCGCGGGTTTCGACCGCCTTTGAGTTGCTCGATTCTGACGCTGCCCGTGCTGGCCAATGCACTCTTCGAAATTTGAGACTTGTTATAACAGCAGCCTCACAAACCAGCCTAAACCAAATCTTTTGGGTGACTGCTTCCAGGGATGGAATTTCTTGACGATATTCTTGCATCTCTTTAAAAAGCTTTAGTCGCCACGTCAAGACATCCTTGTGGACGACCTTCTTCGCCGCTTGCAGAGCTTCTCTTCTATGAATTATGCTGTTACGCAAGTTGTGTATTTCGGTCTTTTCTTTAAATAAAAGTCGTTAGTATTATACAGTACTGGGCAAATATAGAACAAACTCACTCAAAGCAGTATATTTTTCTGTTTCAGTATGAAGCTCTATGATGTCCTGTAGTCGACGGTTACAATCAGCGGCCGAATTCTGAGTTTGCTTGATACGATACAAGTGCTTCTGAACACATAGATCAGAAATTGTCTCATGTAATTGTCGAGTTACAAGCTTTATATTAAGGTATGCGAGACGGCTCTTGAGAGTCCTAGCCATGCAGCATGCAGGACATAATAGCGGTTTCTCTTTCCTGCATACTTCACAGTGTAGCATTGAATTAATCAACTTTGAGTTACCTATCCACAACCGGGTGGAGATGGAATCATGTCAGTGCCTCGTTCGGTGGATGAGCCACTAATGCCATCATCAAACCCTGCTATTCAAGCGCTCTGGGAGTTTATATGTATCGCACTCTACTATGGTTGGGAGTTAAACCTCGACAACAATCTTTCCCAATCTGAAACAGCAGTCTAGACGGGCTCCGTACTGTGTGCTCTTTTCGAAAACCCCTTGAAGCGAGCTCCGGATTATACATAGCGATAAAATGGTTGAAAAGGGGGAAATGCCAGAAAAGGATTGTCAAAGCGTGCAGTCGATGAATAATGACGAATGCAAATGGCCATCTGTAGTGCCAATTTCTTCTAATGCGAATAGTTCAGACAAGTCTACCCAAAATATACCCGATATAAGTCAAGTTTATGACCATACCTGTATACCACCACCTATGCTAGATAATGGCAGGCTCGATAGAGCCCATATTCTGCAGAACTACAGAGATATCATGATGTCCATACAAGAAGAACAACGAGTAATTTACAAAGACTTGAAGGGTTTGAGCCAAAAGGCGCAGCTCTGGGCGAATGCAGCGTCTAAACTCGACAATATTAGAGGCGTGAAAAGGTAGGTTAATATGAATCACACAGTCCTTGGTTGCTGAGTATAAATTGGTGACTTGTAAATCGAGCAGACTGAACGAGAGTTTGGATTGGATCGATGCAAAGGAGTTGCAAATTTCGCATTCAAAGCAGGATGTCTCCTTGTGTGTTGAAGCCGTAGAACGGGCCTTGAGTGTTTTGGGCACTCCAATAGATAACACTGATCACGGCGATGAAGCTATATAAGCTATGTTTCTAGATAAACCAATTTATTGTCACTAGCTGATTTTAATAGTCCGTTTAGGTCCCGCTGACATCTTTAGTTACTATATAATTTAATAAAATGCTTCTTCTTCTATGGAAACCACTGAAACTTGTAGAATTCTGTAAATAAGAGAAGGCAGATTTTAAGATCAATTCGATGCCCTCATCTTCACTGATTGCGGCTCAATATTAAACTCCCCACACTATACACATCCTAAACCCAGGATCATAATATACGCCAAAAAATGACCCACGATGAGCTGGCAGCTAGACTCTCGAAGCTTAAGTTGTATGCTGATTATACTCCGCCTTTGAAATTGATTTAGCTCCAATCTAACCCCTTCAAGTACTTCAAGGAGTGGAGCTGGAATTAAGGCACAGTCATCTAATAGGCCATATCCAAGGAATGTCTCGTTAGAGATTAGCGACACTGGTGCTATACCACAAGATAATGACCTGTTTAATCGCTTCCAATCATTGAGCGACCAGAGTATTGAGAGAGCTGCTGCTGCTAGCGCACTAGAGGAGGTATGATCTGAAAACCCCTTTGCTCGCCTCAGAGATGTGATTTCTTTGGTGCTGATCATGATCGGTATAAAACAGGATTCATCGGCCCTAGACGATGAGAGTCAAGTACAAAATATTCTCAGTATGGCACAAGATGCTGTACACCTGGAGGAAAAATACAGCGACACGAGCTCAAAGTCAGACGCAACAACTGATAAATCTGAAGATAACGATTACGATAGTTCGGAGGGGAATTCTACAGATAGCTTGGAAGCTTCAGGTCGCAAGGCAAAAAAAGAGCCGAAAAGAACTACATCCGGAACTAAGACTCTAAATCTGCCTTCAGTGCCTTCAGAAGATCCCGATGTATTGGGCAGAAGAACCCGAGCTAAAGATGCTTTGAAAACTCTTGCCGAGGAAGGCTGCAGTAGGTCATTAAATGATACAATTAGTAAACCAGTTTTGGCTGACAAATACCTGTCAGGTATGTGCGGAAAGAACGTCGACCTACTATGCTTAGACTGTCGACGCGATCAGGACAACAGTTTTCTTTACTGCCAAAGCTGTTTTGAAATCAGTGAGCTATTCTAATGTGCATATGTCTACCATTGAATTGTACATTAACATTTCTATCTCTAAGCACATCATGGAGATGGCAGCTTATTCAAGCACACTAACCATAGGGCTCTCCCGTTTTCAAAATTTGCATGAATCGAAACAATGACTGCTACGTGATCGATCTGGCCGATGCACGAGTTCTTGGCTATGATGGCCAGTTTGAGGGTTTATCAACGACAAAAAAGGAGTCAAAAGAACAACCACAATTGATCAAAATATAGAACGACACTGAAGAGCAGTCTTCTCTATCGAGTTATCCGTTACAAATAGCTTCAAAGTTGCTGGGCATGCAATTGTCCATGAGCCGAACTGTTTGGGATCGTTTAATTTTTTTATTGCTAATTGTCCCAACATCGAACCAAAAAAAAAAAAATTAATTATTTTTAAGTCCTCACTTAGTTTACTCGAGTAGTGAAGAGTTTGAGCTGCGATTGAGACCGAGAAAATGGGTAAAAAGGCCATTGACTCACGGATTCCAGCGCTCATCCGCAATGGAATACAGGTTAGTTGCAAGATTTGTAAAGTTTCTTTCTCTAATGGTGATGAATGCTAACAAGTGACTTTACCGCTTAGACCAAAGAGAGAAGCTTGTTCATCCTTGTCGGAGACAAAGCCCGAGAACAGCTGCCTAACCTCCATTATCTTATGTCTTCTTCCGACCTTAAGATGAACAAATCAGTCTTATGGGCTTACAAGAAGAAGCTACTCGGTTTCACAAGGTGAGGGAAAAAAAAAAGAACTAGAGAATATTGGGATCACTCTTAGGTGGAAGTGCTAACGAGATAAAAGTCATCGAAAGAAGCGGGAGCAGAAAATAAAAAAGGACATTAAGCGAGGGATCCGGGAACCCAATTCAGAAGATCCCTTTGAACTTTTTATAACTTTGAATAACGTCCGCTACGTCTATTACAAAGAGACGGAGAATATTTTGGGTAACACATACGGGATGTGCATTCTACAGGATTTCGAAGGTGTGACTCCGAATTTGCTCGCTCGAACAATAGAGACAGTTGAAGGAGGCGGGATTGTTGTATTATTGCTGAAAACCATGAAAAGTCTAAAGCAACTCTACACAATGAGCATGGATATTCATGCTCGATATCGAACTGAGTCACACAATGATGTCGTCTCTCGATTCAATGAGCGATTTCTTCTGTCGTTGAGTGATTGTCGAAATTGTCTAGTGGTGGATGACGAGTTGAATGTACTTCCCATCTCGGGAGCTAGAAATGTCAAAGCTTTACCACCTGCTCGCTCGGATGATGATGATGGCGAAGAATTGGAAGATAGTACAAATTCCAAGGAAGAACGTAAAATACACGCCGAACATATAAAAAGGAAGGAATTGATTCAAATTAAACAAAATCTCGAAGAAGTGCAACCGGCAGGCAGTCTTGTGGGAGTCACTAGGACTGTAGACCAAGCGAAAGCGGTCTTAACGTTTATCGATGCTATCGCCGAAAAAAGTCTGAGAAGCACGGTTACTCTCACAGCATCGCGAGGTCGCGGAAAGTCTGCTGCTCTGGGAATTGCTATTGCCGCCGCCATTGCACATGGATACTCTAATATTTTTATAAGCTCGCCGAGCCCAGAAAATCTAAAGACTCTGTTTGAATTCATATTCAAAGGATTCGATGCCTTGAAATATGAAGAGCACTTGGATTATGATATTATCCAGTCTCTAAATCCACAGTTTAACAAGGCAATTGTTCGCGTCAATGTATTTAGGAACCACAGGCAAACCATTCAGTACATACAGCCTACGGATGCTCACGTCTTGGGTCAGGCAGAGCTTGTTGTAATTGACGAGGCCGCTGCTATCCCACTTCCCCTTGTTAAGAAATTAATGGGACCGTATCTGGTGTTTATGGCATCCACGATCAATGGATACGAAGGAACTGGTAGATCATTGTCTTTAAAGCTGATTCAGCAGCTTCGAGAGCAGTCACGAATTGTGAAGGCTGCTGATCCGTTAACAAGTCATAAGGAGGCGGTTGTCGACCGATCGGGTAAGCAGTCTCATGAAGCAATTGCTGCGGTAGGAGGACGAGTACTGCGAGAAATTACTCTAGAAGAGCCTATACGGTATGCCCCTGGTGATCCCGTGGAACACTGGCTTAACAAACTTTTGTGCCTCGATGCGACAGTAGGTAAAAACAAATTTCTGAAGGGAAGTCCACACCCTTCACGATGTCAATTATACTATGTGAATCGTGATACACTCTTTTCGTATCATCCAGTGTCGGAGGCATTCTTACATCGGATGATGGCTCTTTACGTTGCTAGTCATTATAAAAACTCCCCAAATGACTTGCAGCTTTTATCTGATGCGCCTGCTCACCAATTGTATGTGCTTTTACCGCCGATAGATGATAATGACCCAAGGCTACCAGAGCCACTTTGTGTTGTCCAACTAGCTCTTGAAGGCGAGATCTCTAAGCAATCTGTTGCAAATAGTCTTAATAGAGGAGAAAGGCCGTCTGGTGATCTGATACCTTGGCTTGTCACCAATCAGTTTTTGGATAATGAATTTGCAACCTTATCTGGAGCACGAGTTGTGAGAATTGCCACTCATCCTGATTTTATGGATAGGGGCTATGGATCGAGAGCCTTAGAGCTACTTCAGGATTACTTTGAAGGCAAGTTTACCGATTTGAATGAAGGCGGATTGGCAAGTGAGGAAGATCAAATCACTAGAGTGACGGATCAGGAACTCGAGGGTTCAAATCTCATGTCTGATATCAAGATTAGAGATACGAAATCTATGCCGCCATTATTGTTAAACCTGCAAGAAAAAAATCCTCATTATCTTCACTATATGGGTGTATCTTTTGGCTTGACCCAACAGCTGTTCAAATTTTGGAAAAGATCTGGGTATTCTCCGGTCTATATTAGGCAAACTGCTAATGAGCTCACTGGTGAATATACATCGGTTTTATTGAAAACACTGGCGGGCAGAGAGAATGCATGGCTTGGAGAATTCTCGCAAGATTTTCACAAGAGATTTCAACAACTTTTGTCCTACTCATTTCGATCATTCCCTATTGTACAAGGGTTGAGCATTTTGGAAGCTGCCCAACATGCAACAAAACAGTTTGGTTCTCAACAAGTCAAAAGCATTAGTCAGAGACAAGACGTTGATGAGTACTTTACTCCCTATGATCTTAAACGATTGGAATCATATGCCAACAGCCTCCTGGACCATCACGCGATTATAGATCTTCTGCCTCAATTGGCATTTCTATATTTTTCTGGTCGTTTGGGCGATTTAGTGCAGCTTTCAGCAATTCAGAGCTCGATATTGCTTGGAATTGGACTCCAGCATAAGTCATTGGATGAGATATCAAAGGAAATTAATTTACCTAATAATCAAGTGATGGCTATGTTTGCAAAAGCGATTCGGAAATTCTCAACCAGTTTTCGAGAAGTGATAACGCGAGCCATTGAAGAATCACTTCCGGCTGATCAAGAGGCAATCCGGGCGGGAGCAGTCGAAATGGTAGAGGCAGAAGAAGAAAACCTTGTTGGATTCAATCCTGTTGACCAGTCGCTGGAGGACGAGTTGGAGGAAGGGGCTGATGAAGCACTCAAAGCAATCCGAGAAAAACAGCGAGAGTTGATAAACTCTCTTGATATGGGGAAATATGCCATTGGCGGAGATGATAATGAATGGAAAAAGGTGGATCTTGCAAAGAATGGAATTGTTAGCGTTCGTTCTGAAAAGCGCAAACCAACCGAAAATGCAGAAGCTATCTACCAGCAAGAAATGGATAACGTCAACAAGCACAAGGGAAAGAAAAGGAGTAAAAAATAAAATGGTTATCTAAAAGTTCTTTTCATTTGTAAATTATATAGTTTTTTTAATACATGAAAAGTTATTGCTTTACTTTGTTCTTTTTTGTTATACATACAGCATAGTCAGCTAAGTTAAAGTTTTCCTGATGAACCAGTCTTTTCAATAACAATGGCACTAGCACCGCCTCCTCCATTGCAGATACCAGCCGCGCCGATTTTGCCATTTTCTCCATAAAGCACAGAGATAAGAGTGACGACAATACGTGCACCACTACATCCAAGAGGATGACCCAAGGCAACAGCCCCACCATATACATTAACTTTGTCGGGGTCTAACCCAAGAAGTTTAATGTTGGCACAACCCACAACACTGAAGGCTTCGTTCAATTCAAAAAAGTCCACTTGACTCTTGTCAACTTTGGCATACTTGAGAGCTTTGGGAATGGCAAGAGAAGGAGCAGTAGTAAATCGTTCAGGGACATCAGCTGCATCAGCCCATCCTCGGATTTTGGCAAGAGGCTTGAGACCATACTTTTGGACGGCTGATTCAGAAGCGAGAATGACTGCCGCCGCACCATCATTAATGGGTGATGCATTTGCAGCAGTCACAGTTCCATTCTCTGACTGAAAGACAGTTCGAGCGGAGCGAAGTCTGGCCTCATCAAATTTCGACATCTCTTCGTCAACCGAAACAGTTGTACCGGGTTTACCTCTGCGTCCAGGGATCTCGATTGGAGCAATTTCATTATCGAATTTTCCCTCTTTATGAGCCTCCTGAGCCTTCTTGTAGCTTTGGATTGCAAATTCATCTTGATGTTCCCGAGTGATCGAATGTGTCTTGGCACACAGTTCAGCATGGTTCCCCATAGGTTTAGAATCGTAGGCATCAAATAAACCATCCCTTTGAAGACCATCTACCATTACTGTATCTCCATATCGGGCACCTCCCCGAGCAGATGGCACATAGTAAGGAGCGTTGGTCATAGATTCCATCCCACCAGCAACAACAAGGTCAGCATGGCCAGTGAGAATTGTCTGGGCTCCAAGAATGATAGATTTAAGCCCAGATGCGCATACTTTATTCACAGTGGTATCGACAGTATGCTTACTAAGTCCAGCTTTGAGAGCAACCTGCCTAGCAGGAGCCTGACCAACATTGGCCTGCAAAACATTACCAAAAAACAGCTCCTCGATATCATCGGGCTTGATTTGAGGAACCTTCTTCAAAGCAGCTTTGACTGCATGGCTACCGAGATCAACAGCACTCAGTGATGCCAATGACCCTTGAAAGTTCCCAATAGGGGTTCGAGCAGCAGACACAATATACACAGACTGAGACGACATGTTATTTAAGAACGACCGGATAGGATTTCAACTCAAACTCAGCTTAAAAGCCCCGATAGTGTGATCTCTGTATTTAAATTCGAGGAGAAATCTCGGAGGTGGAACAAGAAGCAAGGAAATCGGTCATAAATCGTCTGAGAATCGCTCCCTCGAGGGGAGGACAAACGTCAACGTAGGGTAACTTCCTTTTACGGCCGAACAGGTTAGGGCGCTGAACACCAAAAAATTGAGTCCGAGGGCAAAAGACAACAATACAAAGCCAGCGAATACTCAGTCCGTCAAGATGGATGAGAGTCTGTACGATGAGTAAGCCTTGCAAAAGTTGTTGTTCCTTTAAGGTGGATGAGGCTAATCGGTCGGCAATAGGTTTGGCAATTTCATTGGAGATGTGCAAGACTCTGATGCAGAATCCGAAACGGGCCCCGAGGCAGGTGGGTACGTGGAAGATGCGGATCAAGAGATGCAGGAGGAAGTGGAAACGCAAGGAAACGAATTGATGGAAATAGATGGTTTGTGGGATTTTTTTTTTTTGATGACTTTGATTTAATAATACAGGGCATGCGCTGACCGATGCGGAAATGCTACACAGAAGAGCCAGTAAGAAACACAATCGTTCTTCATGAGGACAAGCAATACTATCCGTCGGCAGAAGAGGTGTTTGGACGGGAAGTTGAGACTCTTGTACAAGAAGAAGATACTCAGCCACTATCTAAGCCGATAATAGAACCAATCAAAATCAAGAAATTTGCTATTGAAGAGAGCGATTTGCCAAAAGTGAACTTTTCAAGAGAGTTTATGGTTGATATGATGAATTTTCCAGATCAGATTCGAAATGTGGCATTGGTCGGACATCTTGGCCATGGTAAAACAGCACTTATGGATATTCTAGTCAATGAAACTCACGATATCCGACATTTATCTGGCAAACGACTTGACGAGCAGTTAAGATACACAGACACCCATATTCTTGAGCGAGACCGTGGAATAAGTATAAAGTCATCCCCAATGACGCTTGTACTTGAGACGACTAGGGGCAAATCTCATCTTTTAAACATAATTGATACCCCAGGCCATGTTAATTTTGTGGATGAAGTTGCATGTGGACTAAGGCTAGCTGATGGAGCAGTTTTAGTAGTAGATGTTATTGAAGGTGTTCAGATCAACACTGAGCAAATAATCCGTCACTGCGTTGCTGAAAAGATACCAATTTCGCTTGTGGTCAATAAGATTGATCGGTTGATTCTTGATTTGAAGATGCCGCCCGGAGATGCCTACATCAAGATTCGATACTGCATTGAGCAAGTCAACAATGTGATATCAGAAGCAGCTCCTGGAAGAACGGATTTGAGGCTATCACCCGAATTAGGCAATGTAAGTTTTGCTTCTGCTTCTTACGGATGGTGCTTCACATTGGAATCTTTTGCTAGTATATATCGAGATACATTCCCGTCCGTCAGTAGTAAAGATTTTGCTGATAGGTTATGGGGAGATATATATTTCAGTAAGGAGAAGCGCAAGTTTATTCGCAAAGGCCTAGAGTCTGGTAGTCCAAGGAGTTTTGTTCACTTTGTCTTGGAGCCATTGTACAAGATATATGCTTATTCGATTGGTGAAGACACTGAGACGATCAAATTGATGCTGGGGAAATTAGGCATTCGATTGAAGCCGAATGTGTTCAAATTGGATTCAAAACCGCTACTTCGAGTTGTGTGTGAAGCCTTCTTTGGAAGAGCTACGGGATTGATTGATATGATTGTGGAGCATATCCCGTCACCAGTAGAGAATGCAGCAAATAAGATCCAGACAACATACACGGGACCAATCACTGATGGTGACGTGGTCAAGGGCATGATTGAATGCAATCAACAGGGTCCTACTGTTGTACAAGTGACTAAACAGTACAGTTCAACTGACGCTTCAGAGTTTTATTCGTTTGGTCGAGTACTTAGTGGGACGTTAAGGCAGGGGCAAGAGATCCGTGTGCTCGGAGAGAATTATTCATTGGATGATGAAGAGGATATGATGATTGCAACTGTGAATGATGTGTGGATATATGAATCTCGATACAAAATACCTATTGACGGTATTCCCGCAGGTAATTGGGCACTAATTGGAGGCATTGACACAGTAATTGTCAAGACTGCTACCATACTGCCGGCTAAAGTTGACGAGGATGTATATATATTCCGACCAATCAAGCATTTCACTGAAAGTGTTTTCAAAGTTGCAGTGGAACCATTCAATCCATCTGAACTGCCAAAGATGCTGGAGGGGTTACGAAAAATAAACAAGACGTACCCATTGGTGGAGACAAAAGTGGAAGAATCTGGAGAACATGTTATACTTGGTACTGGGGAGCTGTATATGGACTGTGTATTACATGATTTGAGGAGATTATATTCAGAGATGGAGATTAAAGTATCAGATCCAGTGACGAGATTTTCAGAAACAATTGTGGAAACAAGCAGTGTCAAGTGTTATGCAGAGACACCAAACAAAAAGAATAAAATTACAATAATTGCTGAACCACTTGACGATGGTATTGCAGAAGATATTGAACATGGCAAGGTGAGTATTAAATGGCCAATTCGAAGAGTGGGCAAGTATTTTCAAGATAATTATGGATGGGATATCTTGGCGTCGAGATCGATCTGGGCATTTGGGCCAGAAGACAATGGGCCGAATATTCTACAAGATGATACACTACCATCAGAAGTTGATAAAAAGCTTCTGAGTAGTATAAGGGAATCGATCCGTCAAGGATTTCAGTGGGCAGTCAGAGAGGGCCCATTGTGCGAGGAGCCGATTCGCAACTGCCGATTCAAACTTACGGATGCGGAGATTTCTCCTGAACCGATCCAGCGAGGGGGAGGACAGATCATACCGACTGTAAGACGGGCGTGCTATTCAAGTTTCCTTCTTGCGGCACCAAGACTTATGGAGCCGGTTTACGGATGTCATGTGATTGG
Organism: Trigonopsis cantarellii; assembly: GCA_030574495.1. Lineage (NCBI taxonomy): Eukaryota > Fungi > Ascomycota > Trigonopsidomycetes > Trigonopsidales > Trigonopsidaceae > Trigonopsis > Trigonopsis cantarellii. The sequence continues at coordinate 3,986 of JAJMFB010000075.1, read as the reverse complement.
GTCGTCGGAATCGGTATCAATATTATATACCATACTGTCAAGAAGGCGTGGGCATGTAATCCATGATGCACCCATTGGAGGAACGCCATTATATTCGATTCGGGGAATAATTCCAGTGATTGATTCATTTGGATTTGAAACTGATTTAAGGGTTGCGACTGGGGGTAAGGCAATGTGCATGCTAGTATTTGAAAAATGGCAATTAGTACCAGGGGATCCCTTGGATAAATCAATCAAGATTAGACCATTAGAACCAGCACCGATCCCCGGGTTGGCCCGTGATTTCGTGTTAAAGACAAGGAAAAGAAAAGGATTATCTGATGAACCGACGGTGCGAAAATATTTGGATGAAAGTCTGATTGAATCGTTAAATGAGAGTGGAATACTGAATGGTTAAGAAAAAAGAAAGAGTGAGAAAAAAAAAGTTATGTATTTTTATATCATGTATATATAATTTTAATTATCTTGTTTTACTTGCAAGTTGCAAGCATATTTTCAATGACGCCAACGAGCTGTTGATTTTCACAGGCAGCAGCCACTCTCTCTTTATCGTTTAATTGGCGATTAACTTGGTCTTGTGATTGATGAGAGCCTGGTTTTACATTGATGTGAATTCTGAATCTCGGGGGTAGAGATCTTTCAAGTCGAACTCTGATTCCGAGTCCAATTAATGTCGCTAATGAGCAATGGGTTATGGTGGGGGTAATATCAACGTAAACATAAGATAATAGACTGCTGCTGTTGGTATTATCCTCGACCCGAATATCGTTCAATTGAACCACTGCTAATTGGCCAAGGGTAAGAGGATGTTCAGGATCTGATATGGTTGCAATTAAATCATATATCTCTTGTGGATCGATAATGTCCCGATCCTGCTCATCTTCTTCTTCACTGCTGCTACTGGAGTGATCAGATACTAATCCCGGAGATGGATCTCGGGTTATTAAAGTATAATAATCATCATCATCATCATTGTCATCATTGCTGAAGATGTTGCCACCAATCTTATTCCCCAGTCGATTGCCATCATCATATCCTTGCAAATCAGTTGTCTCCTTTCCTTGATCTACCTTTCGGGTCGGCAAGTCACTGATCTCCAACACAGTTGGATTGGCATTTATTGGTTCCGACATTCTGTTTTATAACCCACAAGTTGAATTGGGTTCAATACTTTAAAAAAAAATAAAAGGTCGAGCCGCACTAATCCGTGGTTGACATCCCAAGGGAGCCGTCATTGTATTATTTCTCAGATCAGTTCGCACCTAGGTAGTAATAGTAATATATTGAACTAAATTATGGTAATTTTAAAGACTATTAAGTAAAAGGAAAAAGAGAAAAATCAACCACGTCCTAACCCCAACTGAACCAAAAGATAAACATTCAAGATACAAATAAAGATCCAAATAAGAACGGCAAATGTCGAAGTAAGAGCATTATTACTCATATCAACATATTCAACGTCATCATCAAATGATCCCCGCTCATTATCCAAGTAAAAACCTTGAATACGCGGTGATGAGGATGATGGTGGTTCAACGCCGCTGCTCGAATCGTTATTGTTGTCATTATTATTATAATCATTAGATACTAACAGAGTCGTAGATGCTGGATCATCATCATCACCTCCATTTGTTGTCGTCCTCCTTGTACTACTATTAGTACTATTAGTTGTAGTATTGCTCGTGCGACCACCCCGCCTTAATACAGACCGGGAAACAGGGACTTTCATCACTTCTTTGCGGCAGGTGAAATAGATGAGTGGCGCCGATACAAATGGTAATAGAATTGTCAATGCAACTTGACTGGCATTGAGGACATCATTTAATCCATCACGACCAACAATTGCTGTAACAACAATGCAGGGTAGGATTGCGATACTTCGAGTGATTAATCTTCTCAACCATGGCCTCATTGTCCAATGGAGAAACCCTTCAGATACCATCTGACCTGCCAATGTACAAATAATACCAGCAGACTGTCCAGAACATAGTAATGCAATCACAAACAACAATCCTGCCGCCTTTGACAAATCTTGTTTCAGAACATCGTAAATGCCAAATAGATCTGCACTATCTGCCATTTCACTATTTCCATACATTGTTGCACCACCAACAATTAAAATAGCAGAATTCACAAATAAAGCAAACGTGAATAATGATATGCATAATTCTGTAAGGGTGTACTTGAGTGTCCATTGAATGGCATCAACACTAGGTCGATATTTTATATCCGCAATGGTATCATCTAAATCATTGGTAAAATTCCCATGTCGTTCGTCATAATCTCGCATTCGAGGTTGAACAAGTCCTGAGCCTAAATAGAGGGAATGAGGCATGACTGTGGCGCCTAAAATACCACTTGATAGATAAATCCCATCGGGCTCAACAAGACTCTTCGAAGGCAGGTAGCCTCTAAACACCTGACCAGCAGTAATGGTATCCCTTTGAGATATCTTTGCAATAAGGGCAATAAAGCATATTACCACACCACCCACAAGACAGGCAACGGCATTTTCAAAGATTCTCACTGCCTTCAATGTACCGTTTGGACGATAGGCAAACAATACAATAAGTACATCAATCATTGTAACGCAAACACCAGCAATAAGGGGTATTTTGAAAAGGATATTCAATGCAATAGCCGTTCCAATCACTTCAGCTAAATCGGTTGCAATGATTGCTGTTTCCGCCAGTAAGTATAATATTACACACAACCATTTTGGTAACCTTTCACGACAGTTTTCCGCCAAATCCAGTCCAGTCACACTACCTAGCTTTGCGCATAAGGATTGAAGAAATGCAGCAAATATGTTTGATAATAAAACAACAAATAATAATTTATATTTGTAGGCAGCACCGGCCGAAACATCGGTTGAGTAATTACCGGGATCCATATATGCCACTGAGACCATGAATCCAGGTCCAATGAATTGCATATATTTCTTTAATATTGACACCATTCGATTCCAACCCTTGCGTTTACCTTGAGTATGATTAGTTGCAAATGGATGGATTGTAGATTCACTTAAACGGCTATCATTATCACTATAGTCACCATCACCATGGCTGCCACCACCACCAGGACGCGTATAACCGCTTCTGAACCGGAATGGGATATGGAGGCCACGAGATTTTCTAGATACTTGGTCGTCTTCATCGTCATTAACAGAGACCCGAGTTTCAAGAGCAATATCCGAGTCCTTTTTGGAATTGCAAGGCCGCAGAGAAGCAAGTCGACGAGGGCATTCTTCAAGTCCATCATCTGGTGGTCGTGATGATGATGATGATGATTCATTTTGGTCCCCATCACCACGACGTGTCCCTAACCGATCGAGCAGCAACCTTTTTCCAAATCGACCGGATGATTTTCTATTCGGCGGCATGTCGCTGTTGTCTGTTCCACCACCTCCACCTCCTCCAATAGAGGAAGAACTACCGTCCTCCTGGTGACGAGTAGATGGACGTCGAGGGTCCGAGTTGGATGTGAAATCACGATTCGACACCAAATCGTTATCGAGAGAGGGAGGACTCTGATTGAAATGAGGGTTATGAGATGGTTCAGGGTCACGAGTTGGACAATTCATGTCGTTCCGATATTGGCGTCTTTTTCTTCAAAATAAAGAGTGATGAATCTTACAAGGTGTCCAGAATCTGGGCAACGGGAGTAATCGGACTGGATGGGTTAGTTACCCTCTCTTATTTAAAGGGAGGAGAGATCCCAAAACCGAGCTGAGTGCAAAAAGAGAGGATATATAGTACAGTAATAAGATCTCTGCAGTTAGATCCAGATTATTCTACGCTGGCTACTTGTATATAAATGTACATTATTAAAATTTTTTTCCTTTTTTCTCTCGTATATAATATTCTTTCCTTTTTTTATTGGTTCTCAGCCACCCCGCTCTTATAATGATGGGAACATCAACCCGTGAATACCCGATCGGGAGGGGTGGGTGGGTGGACAAAAGAGACAAATATTAAATCATCTCT
>JAJMFB010000074.1:0-39641 GCA_030574495.1 Trigonopsis cantarellii | reverse complement strand
ACAGCAATATTAGTGGATGGAAAACAAAGTGAGATGAGACCAGTGGAGACCGGCATCCCTCAGGGGTCCCCTATATCCCCCCTACTGTTCTTAATCTACACTATGACTCTGTATGATGCTATAAAGGCGCAAGGGGCAAAGGTTATTGGTTTTGTCGACGATATCACCATATATATCAGCGGCAAAAACGACGATCTCAGCACAAGGAAGCTTAGTGACGTACTCGAGATATGTGACAAATGGGCAAATAAACACCATACAGCAATAGACTATGGCAATAAATTGGGTTACATGCACGCATATGGACCAGGCACTAAGCCCCGGAAACGGCGACTTAAGCTACGCCTACCAGAAGGTCGACCTCGCCGCCAACCGGATGACAGCATAAAACTACTAGGCCTAACCTTTGACCGAAAAGGGACATTCCTCCCACACGCAGACAACATCATTAACAAGGCAAGCAAGGCCGCTGGCATCGCGAGTCGACTTGGTGGACTCAATAAAGGTGTGACGGGCAAAGCAATGCGTCAGCTCTACATCCACTGTGTACGACCAATCATCGAGTATGGAGCAAGCGTTTGGTACCCAAAGCTAAGCAAAACGACGAAGGATAAACTTCAACGAGTTCAAAATAAATGCTTACGGAAAACATTAGGTGCCTATAAAGGCACGGCAATCCCAATACTCCATAGAGACACAAATGTTGCCCCACTAGAGTTCCGCATGGAAGAGCTCAGCGCATACTATGCCATTAGAGTACAGAGGAGCCTTAACCCTCAGAACCCACTACGAAAAGTGATCAAAAGAGACACCTGCCTCACGGAGCTGGCAATTAAATACTGTGAATCTAAGAAAATGGAGGGCATTACCGGAGACCTTTACTGGAATAAAAAGCCGCTATGGAGCAAAGACAGCAAAAGAAAACAAAAGAAATGCACCATGCAGACGGCAGCGCTCCGAAAAACTGTGCTAATTACCATGTACCGCCGCTGGGACGAAGCATACCGAATATCGGAGAAAGGACACTTCTACCGAAGCATCACAGACGCAGGTCTGTACTATCCCAAGAAGAACCCCATCGAGTTCTTCATGGAACACAGCCCAAGGAAGGAGTTGAGCCGTCTAATACAACTACGTACTGAGACAGGCAACTTGGGAACTTTCTTCGACAAAATCGGCATCACAAACAAAACGCACAGTTGCGCCTGCGGAAGCCTGGAGACAACATCACATATCCTGACCAGCTGCAAGCGATACGGAAGCTATCGCGCTATACTGAAACGAGCTTCCCCAGATCTGAGCCTGCGGACCCTACTCGACACGAAAAAGGGCCTCGAGGCGGTGGCTCAGTTTCTGGCTCACTTACCGCCAACCTTACTATGAGTGGGAGGCCTACAAAGCCAAGCTAGTCAAGGTTTTTACCTAGCCGAAAATATTAGACAGCAACGCGACTGCCTAGAACTTAGCTAGTTTTCCCTTGACTCTCCTTCAGGAGGGAAATCCAGCACCACTCCAACAATCAGACAAACCACAAAATGCCGCAGAAGCCCCTAAAAGGCACATATGAGATACAGTCCTACTTTGTGTATGCGTTATAAGTATACTCGTGTAATTTATTGTATAACTTGATACTTATTAATAGCTAGGTACATAGGACTATAATATGATAATACTACTACTACTATGCGTTATGAGTATACTCGTGTAATTTATTGAATAACTTGATACTTATTAATAGCTAGGTACATAGGACTATGATATGATAATACTACTACTACTACTACACAGTAGCCAGTTAAAACAACTCAAATTCTCAGGACGAGGCTCTGAGGAACTTAATAAACGATTTTCAACTCAATTCTGTGGTGCTATGGGCAATATTGCCTGTCCGGAAGATGGTAAAACTTCCCACTCGATGGGATATAGGATCGGCTCATAAGTGTTTCCCCTACTTCAATGAAGGTTTCCTCTACTGTTCAGAAACCCGAAGATCCGGCAGTGTGGCACTACAGAATAACTAGCAAACCTAAAAATTTTGAACTAACCCGGAGCGGGATAATTAGGCAACGCCTAATATGATTCTACAACTACTACTAACGCCTACTGCGAAGTGGAATCGAATATCTTAGATAACAGGTTGTACACTATAGGACATTAATAAACGATTTTCAATTCAATGGATAATTGTATATTATTAATAGCTAGGTACATAGGATTCTAATATGATTTTACTACAACTACTACACATTTTTAGCAAAATAGTGCAGCTAACGAACGGCGTGGTAGCAATTGGTTCATACTCGGTTAGATCCCAGACTCCTGGCCGTTCCGATATCTGCTCATAATTAGAACCCGAACGGTGGAACACATACTGATTGGTTTTATCAAACTTAGGGCCCTATGTATACACAGGAGCTAATTAAAACAACTTAGATACAACAAGTGAAACAATGTTTCCGTATTTGCGCGATCCAGGCTCTGTTATTGACTTTCAACTTGCTAGAGAGAGAAAGCAACTTGTTTTGGGAGAACGGGATACTCAGCCACTGATGCTCGGCTCATGGCCTTTTGTTTTCGGGCACTATGGCATCGAGATTATCGACCTTCGTAGATAACAACAGTTTCCTGAAACCAAACTTTTGACTATTATGCAGTTAACTTACAAGATGAACCAAACGGTTGAAATAATGAAGTTTTGATGTTGGTAGAGCTTTGATCATCATGCGAGCGTAGTTTTCTTCACCATCAATATAATTAGGGTTATATTCATCTGAGTGACAGGCGGAGATACCATAACCGTACTCAGTTGCAACCTCCTTCATGACTTCAGGATATGCCCAACTGGTCAAGATTCCAACAATCTCCTTGTTGTCGCACAATATATCGTAGGGTTCTGAACCGACTGCCATATGGTGCGCTTTATTCATAGCATCGTGGTATTTCAATTGGTCCACTCCATAACAAATACTGTAATACTTGGCAATAATTCTATTCGTGGAAACGCACGGGAACTTTTCTGAGTTCCAGTATATAGGGCCACCAGCATATTTACCAATGTATCCTCTGTAGCTTGATCCATTCCTGTCATTAAAAGCAGCATCCACAGACAATGTGAATCCGCAGGACTCTTGATGTACATACTTAAGACTATAGTCCGCTGTTGACGTGACATATTGCAAAATCCTCATAGCTGCATTGTAGTGATGCAGTCTGGGCCCATTGCTGAATCGTGCAAGATTATTAACCGAAAATGCTATGTCCGGTCTTGTACATCGAGCCAGGTGCTGTAGAGGAGCGCTTATACTTCTGAATAAAGTTCCGTCGAAAAATTCGTTCTCTGAATCTCTAGCTTGAAGAATGTCTGGATTGTACGATGGATTCATTGGTGTAGTAATGGAAATTGATTTGACCACATGAAACTTTTCAGCTAACGCATCAACAAAACCAGCTTGACCAACTTTAGTATATCCAGCCTGGAAATTCTGGTCGATGGTCATACCCATAAAGTTGGTCAAGACACCCAATTCCTTCAGGTTAAATTCTTTCTTCAACATATTTATGGTTCTCCTCACAAACGCACCATCAGAGCCAAAAATCAAAATATCATCAAGAGACAAGGCCAGAAACACAAACTTCTTCTTAGTCCTCCTACTGTAGACCCCGTAATCAACAGATGCATTATACATTTGCACTCTTTCTCTCAAAAATGTGCTTATTCTCCTTTGCCATTGGTCTGGGGTCCGTTTCAACCCATATAGAGGTTTATTCAGCTTCCACACCTTCCCTCTCTCAGTCATTTCTGGGTAACCTGGGGCAGGACACACGTAGATATCTTCACTGAGAGTACCAATCATGGATGCCGAATTGACATCTAGTTGAAAAATTGGCACGCTATGGACCGCAGCAAAAGCAATCAACAATCGAATACTTGCAAACCGCACAGTGGGGGCAAATGTCCGCTCATAATCGACACCATTCTCGGCCTCAAAACCGGTGGCAACCAGCTTCGCTTTGTATGATACATTGTTGTACTCGTCTGATTTTCTTTTAAATAGCCATTTGGTAGGGATAACCTTACCGGTTCTGGGCTTAGATGCCTGCCCGAAAACTTGGTGTTCCAAGAGTGCTATGATTTCTCGACGGCAGGCTTCCTCCCACAATTCACCTTCTTCGGTAGAAAGAGCATTACTGAAAGTGGTCGGCTCTGAAGGCATGAATCTAGCATCTGGGTCAACTCTTTGGTGGGCAAAGTTGAAAGTACAAAGTTAAGATAATTCAAGTTCTCTCGCTCCTTGTGTGAGAGTTTAATAGGAGGTCCACATTCAAACGCAGGTTCATCGGCTATAACTCTCTCTGAAGTCGAGGTGGTTCCGTCAACTTTGACAATAATAGGCATGAATGCATTTTCTTGATTCGAAAACTGACTCATGCCGGGCTCATAACTCGAGAATCCTGTCTAGATTCCAGTCGTTCTAGTCTGAGAGACATTTCACTTAAAGTTTCCTGGATATCATCTATAGAGTCTTTGATTTCCATGATTCCCGCAAGGATCTCCATTTCAAAGGATCCTAGCTCAATCATAGCATCTAGGGTGGGTGGAGTAGCGTATGTATCTGCTGTGTAAAGCAAAGGGTCAAAGCAACCCCCACAATCTCAAACTCGCTTTACATTAAAACCACGTTTTGAGTCATATCGGTGCATTTGACTCCAGAAAAATTCACGAGCACTTTACGTATCGACTTCCAGTAGCAAAAATCCAGCTTAGCTTAAAGTATGTAGACTGATGTTGTATATACCGATGGATATCTGCTAATATGACCTGTTTCTCAGTGTCGAGATGAGGTCCATTAAATCTCTCCAGGCTGTCTAACCACGATGCGTTATTACCTTATCTCAATTATTTCCATACTTGACCCTATTCTGCAGAGATTTGAGGGAGATTCCGTGAAGAGCAGCTTTTGCCCCGTCTGCAAAAAAAATATTCAGGATAACTGGCATGACAATTTGAAGGGTTTTATCTGATGCAACTACCAGTAAGACGTTAAAGGATATTGTTCGGTGCATTGCGAACGATAGGCGTGCCAGGTTCTTCCAGGTTCTTATGAAGAGAGTCATTAGACTAACAGTGCGAAGCCTGGTACGATCCCGTCCCTAGTCAGGCATTATCGTTACATTTTGCCTCTAAATGAAAGCCCCGGTATTTCTGCTGAATACTAGTCAAGCCTTTCAGTATATTATTAGACTCTATTAGTGATTTATAGTACCATTTTGATTTCTATTACAAGCATGGAATTAGGTTATCAGATTCAGATCGTGTGCGCACTGCCCTCAATGATGTTTTGCAAGTGTTATCTCAGCCAGCAAAAAAAAAGGCCTACGCGATACACCTTTACCAACTCCATTCCTTATCTCCGTTGGTTATCTCTAACGTTGACACTAAGAACAGCCGAATACGTGGAATAGCGTATAACTGATCTATCGGCGATAACTTACCCTGTTTTAAATTGCTATGTGCCCACCCGGTATGGTATGCCCACTCCCCTTGAGTGGGCATACCCCTTTTTGGGCATACAGCAACCCCCGGGCACCTCTCTCCCAGAGATAAGGACATAGAGTCACATTATATCGATGAAATCAACCTCTACGGCGCGCAAGATAAGATCGAACATAAGGAGCATGGTCTGACAACCTTTTTCAAGGTTTTCAACCCCTGGAAAAGATTATTGAAAAACTCTTAATACATGACCTATTCCAAAGAGCAATCGGGTGACGCCTTCTATGTACTTCCTAGACCTTGTGTCTTAGGGGAAGGGCCCATTTATCGAGCTTCGGACCGCACTTTGCATTACGTTGATTGTCTTGCGTCTCCTAAAAATGCCCCGCAACTTCATATCCTCCAGCTCGATGAAAATGGTGATCCTACTCACCCTTCAACCGACTTTTCTATCGCCTCAGTTGACAATATCTCCACCAGTAAGCCTGGCTTGAGGGTTTTGCCTTTGGAGGACTCCGTGACGGTAATGTTCTTCCGTAAGGGTGTACCGGGCTCTTACATTTGCTTGTACTACCAGGGCATCGCCTATATGGATGAAGCAACAGGAAAACTGGATATCGTCAAAGAAATCATTCCAAAGTCCGATCGTGGTATCAGAAGATTTAACGACGGCGCTGTGGATGCTAAGGGGCGACTTTGGGCTGCAGAAATTGACGTCAATAAGCTGTCATTAGGAGCAGGCAACATTCCAGCAGAGTTGGGCAAGCCTCTCGGTCGTCTGTGGCGATACGATCCCCGAGATTCTTCCTGTGTGGAAGTTGAGGATGGTTTGGTTTGTGGTAATGGATTGGCCTGGAGCCCTGATAATACCAAAATGTATCTGAATGACTCTGCTGGCCAGCTTATATATTCATATGATTTCGATCTCGAAACAGGTAGCCTTTCCAACAAGAAGATTTTCTTCGATGCCCGCGGAACTTCCGATGAACCAGACGGAATGGTCGCTGAGTAAGTTTAATCTAGCATGATATTTTTACTACTATTAAATTTGCTGACTCCTAATAGTATTGAGGGTAACTTGTGGATTGCCATGTTCAACGGAGGCGGAATAAAAGTGTTGAACCCCGAAGGACATTTAATCAAGTTTATTGAGACTCCATGCAAAAGCCCCGCCTGTACTACCTGGGGAGGGCCTGATAACAGTACTCTCTATGTCGCTTCAGGGTACGATCGTACCAAAGGACGCGCCGACAATGACCAAGGTGGTCATCTTTTCAAAATCCCTACTCAGGCTCGTGGTCTTACTAAGAATGAATATGCTGGCTAGGTGTCTGTAGTACGTATTACTCATGAAATCACTAGATTAGTTCAAAGAGATATACTTTGTAGCTGATCTATGAAAAAGCTCGTGCCGCTTTATTTGAATATACACTATCTGTAGTTACGGCATAAACATTGTTGCCTTGCCCTTATCAGTGTGGTATATCATTAAGTCTAGCACTATAAGTCCCAAACCATCGAACCTTCTATCGCTCTTCATTCTCGATGGCCGAAGTTGAACCTGCGAGACTATATGCCTGCAAAGAACCAGGATGTTCTAAGAAATTCCAAAGACGTGAACATCTAGCTCGGCATGTTCGAAATCGTAGGTAAAAGTTTATTTGACTTCTCAACAGTATTTGTTCTGACAATATATTAGACATGCCAGATAAGGCCTACATATGTGAACAGTGTCAGAAACGATTTTTCAGAAAGGATTTATATCAACGGCATGTTGATCGGCATAGTAAGGGCATGTGGTATCGGCGTTCCGGGAATTTGACTACTGGTGAACCTACATCTCAATCAGTGGGAAAAATGGAGGTTCCCACTCCTGCAAACCAAAAACCGTTAAGGGATCGGAATCGTCCGAGCTCGTATCTGAGCTCCAAGGCTACAAAGGCCGTTTACCCTGAAGAGGTCAAGAATGGTGTGGGTTCATTAATACCGAATAAGGAGATGAATCAGACGTCGTCGTTTGAAATCACTGAAAAACAACCTTTCCGAATATCTTCCAGAGATGAAACGGTGCTTTCTGAATGTAGCGGAAATTCAGATGGTCGCTACGTTTCAGTATTTGGAGACTCTGCAGTCGAAGGCCCATCGTTCGTAAACGAAGATATCAGTTGGCTTTTTGATCTTCCTCAAGATGGAAATGAATTTCTCAGTTCTGTGAATGAAGAAATTTTCAGAAATGCTAGGACACCATCTGCTCCTCCTGAAAGAGATTTAGAGGATGAGAGTCTCTTGCTGCCATCAGAAACCTTGTCGGAGGAAGCTAAGTGGCAGATGACATCCTCTAGAATAGTTAAATATTTGTTTGGCATGTCGAGTGGATCACAGGGTTGTTCCCCTGTGGAAGCATGTATTCTCCCTGAACCATATTATGAGAAAATGGTTAATTCAGGATTTTTTGAGCCCACTATTTTGAGGTCTCACTTTTATCACTATTTTGAAAACTACCATGACCATTTTCCTATTCTGCATGCTCCAAGTTTTCAAAAAAATCCTCATGAAATACACCCATTACTTGTCGTTTCTATTGCTACTCTCGGGTCTGCGTTTGGGCAATCTTGTTACTACGAGGTTTCCATCGAGCTTCATAATCGCCTGAGATGGTTAATAATGGGTTATAAAAAGTTGATCCCCCCTCCACTGTGGATCCTTCAAAGCTTAGCGCTTGTCCAAGCTTTTGAAAAAATGCTATCTTCTAGATATCACCATGAGCTTGCTACAACTTTCCACGGGGCACTTGTATCCCTATTACGGAGAGGACAAGTATACGTCGTGGAGCTTTCTGCTGAACATGATCAGACAGACCCTTTGAATATTCGGCAGCTATGGAAACAATGGATAGAGTTTGAATCAACTAAACGTCTTGTTTACTTTGTCTTTATAATGGATGCTCAACACACCGTGCTCTTTGGACATCGTCCAAGTATGTCTTCAAATGAAATCCAGCTTGAACTTCCCTGCTCCGAAAGTGTTTTTGAACTTTCTTCTCCCTATGAATGGTGGCAGACGTATGGTGCACTTGGACATTCCCAAGGTGAGCCCTTGTTTTTGACTGTTCTCAAGTCACTTCTATATCAACGGCCATTGTCAGCAAGCACTAGTCACTTCTCCAGGTTGATTTTACTACATGGACTTTACAGTATATCATGGCAGGTTCAGAATCATGATGCTGCTAGCTTTGGTATTATACAAGCGACAAATGGTTCTGAACCCCGAGTGGTGGAGGAATGGAGAAAGATCTTACTGAAGGCTATAAAAACTTGGTCTTATAGTCTTTTTAGCCAACAGTCTCTATCCATTGAAGTTTGCAAGTCACTTCACAAAATTCTCTATGTGATGTTGCATCTTACCCGTACGTGCCTTGTGGACATTCTTGTCTTCGCTGACTTCCCCTCTCTCGATGGGCGCCCTCTTGGCCAAAGAGATTATGCCAGAGCAAACCATTCTGTTGGTCAATGGGCGAAATCACAGGATGCTTTAATATGCATAAGACATGCTCTGATGCTCATTCAAGAAACTCTATTTCTTGGAAGCCAGTTTTATGTGGAGGAGTTTTATACTCAGAAGAGATCACACTATTCTGCTCGGCTAGATAAAGTAGCATTCAGACCATGGTGCTTGTTTATGTGCACTCTTATCGTTTGGGCCTACTTGAAAGTAACATGTGATGACCAGGACGACATTCCTCAGACCCAGTTCGAAGCTGGGTCTTGGATGTTGACTGAGGAATTCCTGGCCACTACTATGCAGACGCTCTCTCAGATTCTGGAAGGAGATGATGTGCATTTAAAGATAAGGAAGCGTCTACTGCCAGGCTTAATAACGACTGTTGGAGAGGCTCTTGCAGATACAAGATGGGAAATGCTGGATCAGGCGCATGAATGTTTGGGAAAATTATTGCATCGGTGTTAATCTAAACGTTATATTATCATTACACAATTTGTTCAGATATAGAATGAACTTTTTATTTGAGAATTCATGCGAAGATATCTAAAAATACATACACACATTGGTTTCAGATCAAGGCTGCTGTTAGTTCAATTTCGATATCAGTCCCGAGCGGCAGTTGATGCACTGCAACGCAGGTCCGAGCTGGCTTGATGTCGCCAAAATATTCAACATAGACTTCGTTTATCTTGGCAAAGTTGCTGATATCCGTAAGGAAGACATTTACTTTGAGTACTTCATTGATTGAGCTTCCTGCTTCACTTAAAACAGCAGTCAAATTTTTAAAGATTTGTCTCTGGCAAGGGTGTATATAGTATTTAGTATTACTAGATTTTGGAATTTTGCCTTCCTATTTTTGTTCACTTACAGCTCGCAAGGTGATATCCCCTTCAACCAGTTTATTTGTGGTGGGGTCAAGGGCAACCTGTCCAGACAGGTAAACTGTGTCCCCATACTTTATAGCTTGCGAGTAAACTGGCAAAGGAGCAGGAGCATTCTTGGAAGTGACCGGGATTCGTGAAGGCATACTGGGTTAATATCGTTTCACTTTTAGTAATTTGTAATTATCTAAGCTTTTTAAATGTGAGCTAGATTTGCTCTCTTTTTTCTATACTACATTGTTTTATTTTCTCCTGGGGTATTCTTGAGAATCTATGGTGTCGAGGGCAGGGCTAGCCAATCGGTTGCCCACCCAGTCCCACTCAACACGCGGGCATGATAACGCTGCTTATCATCTTATCGGGAACGGGGCAAGAAGGGCGGCAGGCACCTGATTCTGCCATATCCGGAGAGTATGCGTTATCCAACTTGCCAAATATTGGAGAGAATGCTTTTTAAAAAGAGAATTGCCATATGGCAATTTTAGAATTAATCTTGCTTTATTTTTTTCAGTCATGACCGTCTCAAGCCCAAATCCCCAGCCTCCTTATCCTCTTCGTAAGGAATTTGTCCCCTTTATTGATCCTCAATATGTGGAATTCTACAACAAATACATTATAAACCAGCAGCAGGTTCATTTCCAACCTGTAGAAGCTTCTCGTGGTTCAGGACCCATCATTCCTGGTGGAGGGAAACCAGTTGACATGGCCAGCATCACCGACTATGAAATTGATCGGGTTGAAACAACTGGTCCTCCTGTCAAGCTTCGAGTTTTTGTTCCTCAAGGTACTCCACCAAACGGTGACAAATGGAGTATACTTATTTATCTTCACGGAGGTGGATGGGTTCTAGGAAACATTGGCACTGAAAACTCTCATTGCACTAAATGGGCTCATTATGGAAGATGCGCTGTTGTATTTGTTGACTACAGGTTGGCTCCTGAAGATGTCTTTCCAGCTGCTGTAGATGATACATGGGAGGGGTACCTCTGGGCTTTTACCAATGCTGAAAGACTTGGGTTTGACAAGAATAAGATTGCTGTTGGTGGATCATCTGCTGGAGGGAACCTGAGTGCTGTTCTGACTCACATGATTACAGAGAGAAAACAGAGAGACCCTAGCTTTGACGGGCCCCAGATGGTTTTCCAGATGCTCATTGTTCCAGTTTGTGATAACACCGCAACTGGTAAAACTTATGAAAGCTGGAGGGTTATGCAGGATACTGTGGCTTTGCCTGCTGAAAAGATGATGTGGTATCGTTACAAGTATCTCCCCGATCCTAAAACATGGAGTGATCCCAGAGCTTCTCCTATGTTTTATCCCGACGAGTCATTCAATTCCTGCCCTCCCGCCTTTTTTGCCCTTGCCGGATTGGATGTTTTGAAATCTGAGGGCATCGCTTATGCAGATAAACTCCGAGATCACGGTATCGAAGTAACTATCAAAATCTACAAAGGTGTGCCCCATCCAGTGATGGCTATGGATGGTGTTCTTGATAAGGGAAAGGAGTTGGTCGCTGATTGTTGTAAGGCGCTTTATTCAGCATTTCATGTTTAGTAATATATATAGTCAATCAAGATAGGTTTACTTTGAAATTCAAGACTATTTGTTGGCGTTCTGTTATCAAGTAGTGTATGTATAATCTTTGTAGCGTCGCGGACTCCCGAGAATTAATACATGCTGATGTCGGAAGATGTACCCAAAAAAAAAAACAATTTTCTCGCAATCGTTATATAGCACACTCCATTTACATGAGAGTATTGCATTAGAGATTCTATAGATTCAGAAATTATGTACACGTTTGCAAGTATAATTTTACGCTACTTTTACAAAGGACCTTTTCGCAGCTGAGCCGTACATGGCCTGAAGGACCTTCATGAGCACAATCTCGTTAGGCCAGTCACAACTTGGTACTTCGGAGGTTGAACTGGGATTCTCAATTCGCTCGAAAAAGTAGCTTAATTGTCGATAAAAATACTCGATTGCATGTGATTGTTTGCTATTATCTTGGGTAGAGAACTTTGAATATCCGGCACTGTATCCTGCTCGAGCTTCTCGTAGATAGAGGGTAGCTGAAGAGGGATCCAAGAAAGCATGGACAGTTCCATTTGTTCCATATATGTCTATAGTCCAATCCTCACACCACTGATTTGCTTCCCATGCGGTAAAATCCACAGACACATTCAAAGTTGGGTACTCAAAGATCATCGAACCAATATCTTCCCTTGTCTTTCCATGCTCAGTAGTCAACGTGCCAACATTCATGACATACTGATTCAATTGTGGCTCTCCAAATAAGTCATTATAGTATACAACCGTTTTGAAAGCTTCTTTCGACTTGGGAAGCGGCCGAATGCTTGAACAAATTCTATCAGGAAGTCCAAATAAATCGACAATTTGCTCGATAGTATGAGAGCCATCGGTGTAAATATACCCACCCAACGTAGAATCTAACCGCTGCCACTTTTCAAACGATGCCCCCGAGGGGGTGCCTCCGTGAAAGTGAGCTGAAGTGATTACGCCAAGACAACCAGAAGAATGAATCGCCCTCAGATAATCCATCGTGTCACTATAATGCATCTCCCACCCGAATTCACAGACGACTTGAGGATAATTTGTTTGGACAAATGTTGCTAGATCCAAAAGATCATTAGGAAGGGCTGCTCCAGGTTTCTCCAAAAATAGGCCCTTGAGAGAATCCTTACAAGCCAGTCGAGCATAATAAGGGACATCATGATCGAGAGCATGAACGAAGCACACATCATAGTTGACTGACAGAATAGAGTCTTGATCGAGAAACCTTTTGATTTCAGGTTCTCTTTCGGCAAACTTTTCGGCCGTCACTTCATCTTGGTCAAAAAACCCTACCAGTTGCACTGTAGGAAAGCAATTCTTTAGAAGGGCAATCCTAGTCCACATATGAGGATGCTGTACTCCTAGCAATATAGCTCGATGAGACGACTTTGTCTTGACAGGCTTGAGAGCCTGGTTTTCACCAGACCATTTGTGAGGGTGGGTTTCCGAGGTTTCGGTCATGGTTTCAAAAATGAAATCGATCCTTTGAATCAAAGGCCCAAGAATGAGTTTATCATAGACTCTAATAAAGAACAGCTGGACATTGTTGTGGACACGAAACTGGGTTGCCGTTACGGGAAGACGTGGGAGCCGCTATTCCAAGAAGGGTTTAAGTCCCAGTTGAATTTTTGGTAACAATCTTATCGGGATTGGCTTATCTTTAAAGTGGGCCGGCCTAATCAGCTCGTGCCCGCCTTTTAAATGGGATAGTAATGAACTCCATCTCTGTTTTTTGACAGATTTCAATGACTCTAACATGGAACATACCCATTGAATAGACAAGATTACTTATCAGTTCAGGAGACGATAAGCCCGGTAAAGGTTATCTTGAGATTCACCATAGACTTATAAAACGCCATGAAATGTTCTGGATCAAATTAGTTGAATAACACAGATTCCTCTTTATTGATTATCATGACGGATTTTGAAAAGGCTGCTGTGCCGATGGAAAAGACCGAAGATGCAGATTCGATTCAAGAGGGGGTTGTAGGATTAGAGGAGAAGCTTTATCCTGTGCCTCAGCCTTATAAGATTGGATTTATCAAAATACCTAATTACTACTCAACCCTTTTCCAAGTTTTTCTTGTGGGTTTTGTCAATTTTCTTTCAGTTGGTAAGTGTTTGCGGCGATTCAGGTGTGGTGAAACTTAGAGGCAATACTAATAATGTTGATACACAATTTAGGCATGTTCAATGTTTTGTCATCTCTGGGTGGAGCTGGTCAAGTAGATACCAAGACTGCCGATGATTCAAACACTATTCTATATTCTCTCTTTGCCTTCTTTGCTATTCTTGCTGGATCTGCTTATAATATCATGGGAGCTCGAGTCACTTTGACTTTAGGAAGTTTGGGTTATACTCTGTATGGAGCTTCATTCTGGTGCTACAACAATACGGGCAATCGAGGCTTTGTTCTTTTTGGAGGAGCAGCATGTGGTGTTGGTGCCGCACTTCTCTGGGTTGCTTGTGGTGCAGTTCTTATGTCTTATCCAACAGAGAAAGAGAAAGGCCGGTTCGTTTCAATGTTTTTCTTTCTTTCATTTCTTGGAGCAGTGATTGGAGGTATTATCCCTGTTGCACAGAATGCCAATTCAACAACAGCTGGAAGCATCAACAATGGAACTTATTGTGCTCTTACCATCTTGATGATTGTCTCTTCATTGTTTTCTCTTTTCGTGGCACCAGTCGACAAGATCATTAGATCGGATGGAACCAAGGTCCTTGTCAATGCCCCCGCCTCGGTAGTTAATGAGGTTAAGAATACAATATACACTCTTAAAACAGATGCTTGGTTCATTCTTTTCTTGCCTTTTTCCATGGGAGCTCTTTTCTACATTCCATATCAAGCAAACGATTTTAATTCATATTTTTTCAATGTTCGAACTCGGTCATTGAATGGTCTTCTATATGGCATTTCACAGTTGGTGGGATCAGTCTTATTCGGATTCTATCTTGATTTTCCAAAGATGAGCCGACGTGTTCGTGCTATATCTGGCTGGCTAGTTGTCCTTGTCGTTGTTGTGACTGTTAACACCTGCGGATATTTTCCAGCAGAGGAGAGTCATCGTGGAGAGACATATTCCCCAATCATGGATTGGACTGATAGGAGTGCTGCCAAATATATAGCTCTCTACTTTTTCTATGGCTGGCAAGATGGAATGTTTCAGGCGTATGCTTTCTGGGTAATGGGATCCTTATCAAATGATCCTCTCATTCTGTCGACTTATGCTAGTTTCTACAAAGTCATGGGTGCTACCGGTGCTGCAATTGGGTTTGGAGTTGACGCTCTTAAGATCAGTTACATGCGTATGTTTGCCTCCTACTATGCAGTGCTCCTCTTTGGTGCGGTCTGCCTGGGCCCTCTTGTTATTTACCGAGTGAAAAACAGTTCCCTTGAAGATGATCTCAAGGTAGCAGCTCAGCAGAATCGCACTGCCAAGCAGACTGTTCTGGACCAAGCTGCAGATCAGGAAGAGGAGGTCTAACTTCTTTAAACAATAGTACTAATCTTTCTTTTAATTTGTTCATTTTGAGTTCGTGATAGAAGAATAAACAATACCAGGCTTAAAGAGCCTGGTTTCTTAAATCTCATTTAAAGCAATTAAAGTAAAAAATCCTTTACTTCTTGACCAACCTTTTCAATAATTTTGACTAATAAAATCGGATTGACCTCATGTTATGTAAGGTGTACCTCAAAATAGTAATTATTCTACAGCAAATGGTTTACTCTCGTTGTACAGTACTCAAATAATGCACAGTAATCGGCTCCACAACACAAGGAACAGTACCATATCCATTGAATACCTATTTAAAAAGTCATTTCTATTATGGATGGCGGAACTATAGGAGCAGGAATGTATGTTACTTTCTATTTAGACGCAGAAATTCGACTCTGACTGTTAATTGTTAAATATTCAGAGTTGCTGCTGTCACTTGCAATCTCATATTTTATCCGAGTAAGTTGAAACTTTCTGAATTTTTATTGTTTCTGTGCCAGTGATTAATGGTCTATCTGAAGTTGATACTGCTCGGACGATAAGGCAAGCCGATGCAGATAAGAATGGCAAAATACCGTTCCGTTATTACTGGCGAGGAGTCACCGTCACCATGATGTTTACAGCTCCCATATTTGCAACCTATTTAGTGGCATATCGGAAAGGAAAGGAATTGCTTAAGCCTTATTTGGGGGATAATACGACGGCAAATTATATGGGCAGTGGTTTGCTGGCTCAGGTAGGCTATGGAGGAGAGACCGTTTTTTCTTTCTTTTGGACAATCTTACTTACTAAAGCGTCGTCTATATGCATAGCTGACTGTCAGTCCATTATCTACAGCTGTGGAGGTGTTGACAGCTAGAATGCAGATACTAGGTAAATCTAAAAATCATCAATCGGCATTGAAATTAGGTCGCGAGCTTTGGGCAAAAGGAGATCTTTTCAGAGGTTATTGGCTGGTAATGTGCATGGCATCCTGGATAATGCTGTCTACAGCTGACATTTCTATCAGGGTCTTGCCGTATACGCCCCTCATTCCATGGTTTGGTGGTGGACATACGAAAAAGTAAAGACAGGAGTTGATCACTTATCCCAAAAAAGCGGAAAGGACCTGAGCAACTACAAATATGGAATAGCGGCAGGTTTATCAGAAGTATCAGCATCCCTGGTGAGCAACTTTCTCGATATCGTCAAGACACGACAAAGAGTAGCTACTTCTGATGAGATGCATTTTCTCAGACCCACCGACTCTCAAAGTGCTTATCAAATTTCTAAGAACCTCATTAAAACGGACGGGTTCAAAGCTCCATTCAGAGGTCTTGGTGTTCGCTTAGCACAGACAATCCCCGCAGGGATGCTTTCAATGACCATAGTTGAACTGCTTCATCCGGATAGATCTTCCAAAAGCGAAAAGTTCACCTAACAAGACAGACTCTTATACAACTCGAATTCCGAGTAACCTTCTCGGTAATAGATACGGCGATTTTGATGTATGACTGTCATGTCTTAACCTTCACAAAACAGTACCTAGATATAGACATTTAAAAGTTCTTTCTTCGGCTGTGTTACGCTGGCTTCAAGGAAATGGTCATCAGCATTTAACACTATAATTCCCACTAGGAGCATTGTTAATATGTGTGCGATTATATATGTGCATTGCAGTTTGTGGCAGGTTATTCTAAAGCTGGCTTGTTGTTAATTATAAACTCATTAGATTTTTTGAAGTGTTCTCTCAATCAGCAACGGCTATTCTTTATCTTATACGCTAAGTTGATTTATCAGTAAGAATTCAAATAAATAATTAAAAAACCAATTTTTCCATTGCTATGTATGCTATAATAATTTTTAATGTTTCTATGCCAAACGCAACACTGCCCACTTTTACTCTTTTTTAATCTTAGATACTAAATAATTAGCCACGCTATCTGAAACGCTTTCAATGACATCGACATATTTGAACTGAATATCGTTCTTGCCTAGCTGCTTGATGATCAATTGCCTATAAGGTTCAAACTTCATAAGGCCACCTGTCAATATTAGTGATGATGAGGATGGAGGAACGATGACATTATCGACAAGCCTCAAAATTGACTTGACAAGATCCTGGCTGCAGCCTTCCAGCAGGGCAATTGCGGAGCCATCATGCTTATCAAAAGCTAAAGAGGTGACTAGACTAGCCAATTTTGAGATGCTGTTTTTGTAATCAGGTCCGGCTGAAGAACCCCCAACCGGAAAAACTTTTGAGAGAAGCTGTAAAGGTGACTTGAGAGTGTCAAAGTATTCCAATACTGCCAGCGATAAGCTATCAAGACAAGAAGTTCTTCCATATGCATTTGCAATCTGTAATCTATCAACTTGGTCCAACGTATGACGTAAAGCTCGGCGACCAATATCATAAGCGCTTCCCTCATCACCCAAAACGTGACCCCAACCTTGCGATCGTGCAAGGTGGGAAATTGAATTGTCCTCGTTTCGCCTATAACTGCAGACAATGGAACCAGTGCCAACAATCAAGGCAATTGCCGTCTTGACATCCGAATGGTAATCGGCTTGGAAGGAAAGTAAATGAATGTCGCTCGAAATCGTTAGGGCCTCGGGATGAACATACCCATGAAAAAGTCGAGCAAGACCTGTTTTCAATGCTAAAGTCTCTGAATCCCGATCAACACCTGCAAACCCACCCCAAACTTTTTCAAACTTTGGGAATATACCATCTTGAGAATAATACTGACTTGGAAGCTGAGAAACAGCCATTAGAGTGGCCTGTTCAACTTGATAAAGAACTTTGTCCAAACCAACTGAGAGCATATTACAAGGTCCGGCGTATCCGCGGCCTAGAATTCCTGATGGAGATGCAATACTAACAGCACATTTAGTGCCACCCCCGTCGAGTGCCAAACATAGAGGTTCAACGGCTTGGACAGGTTGTTCTTCAAAGTCCGATACACTATCAGTGATCGCGGTACTATTGCTAGCTGAGTCAGACTCGGAGTCGCTTTCAATCCTTGCCAGAGCTTGACTTAAAAGTCCCCCAGCCTCTTCCAAATATAGCTTGCTATCTTCGACACTTTTTCCCGTTGTCCCCACCAGAATGGCTGTCTTCAAACTTCCGCCACAAGTGGCAAGCAGTTCATTCAACACTTGTTCGCCCACTTCACCATCATCTAAAGGAATTGGAGTCGCACTGATTTGACCCGATGCATCAACAGGATAGATTGTAGAACCACAGATCATTCTCAAGATACGCCGAGACCTAAGCTTTAGCTTAAAATTCGTAGCTTGCAAATCTACCATAAGATTATCATAGGTCTTGCCTATCCGTATCATAACTCCAGTAGAAATCATGTTTAGAACCATTTTTGTCGCTGTTCCTGCCTTTAACCTTGTGCTTCCAGTGACTACCTCAGGTCCAACGACTGCAGCAATACAATAGTCGATTCCAACCTTGTCCATTTCAGACCCGCTAACACAAGTGACTCCTAATGTAGAACATCCAAGTTTTTTGGCATAAGACAAAGCGCCAAGAACATAAGGAGTTCGGCCAGAGGAAGCTATGCCAATCACCGAATCTAATTGAGGGTCTAACTTGAGCTTCTCCAGTTCCGGGATAGCACCATTGAATTCGTCTTCAACCCCTTCTTGAGCAGATCGGATCGCTTTGTCACCCCCAGCCATTATCGCAACAAACTGGCCGTGCGGAGCTGAAAATGTAGGAGGGATTTCCGAAGCATCCAAGACTCCTAATCTTCCACTAGTTCCGGCTCCAAGATAGATCAATCGTCCTCCCTTCGAAACTTTGCTTGCCAGCATGTCAATGGCAGCAGATATAGTCGGAATACATTTCTGAACTGCGATATAAAGACGAGAGTCCTCATAGTTTATAATGTCGCAGATCTCCCGAGTTGAAAGAGACGACAAATTTGAAGTCGCAGAGTTGCAACCCTCAGTCTCAAGTCGGTCCAGTGACATTTCCAACAAAGTCGTTCACCGTTTAAAGGAACGTTTAAAGAAAACAAGGAAGAGGAAAATTGATTACCATTCAAGAGTTATAAATCGAGTTTAAGATTGCCCTGGAACTCTAAATGGGGGTGTGGTGTTTATCGTGATTCCGAAGCGAGATCCGCCCCGGATAAGGTTTAGGGCTGCTTTTCTGTAATCTAATCTAACCGACATCCTAAACCTCATCTTCTAATCAAGAGGAAGGTTCTCGGATCATTTTCTTTCAAAGACCTGCTGATAAGAGGGGGAAAGATAACGTAACATATTGTCTTGAGGGACTTTCCGAACCGATATATATCTAGCTTCAATTATCCTCGATTGAACAAGATTTTATTCCTTGGAAATCGACAAGTACCAAATACAAGTCAAAAGATACATTAGTTTACCCATGTCTACTCAAGAAAAAGGAGAACTTAATCAGCCCTCGGTGGGATCTGTTGCATCTTTGGAGGCTAGTTCAGATGAGCAAGGGGAAGTTCTATCTATGGAGGACAAGAAAAAGTCATGGTGGTGGTACCGACTATACACCGATCCTTGGTTTCAAGTGTTTTTGATATCGCTAATTTGCTTTTGCTGTCCGGGAATGTATAACGCTTTAAGTGGAATGGGAGGCTCCGGCCAGGTTGATGCTACAAACTCTGCTAATGCTACTGTCGCCTTGTTAGCATGTACAGCTGGATCGGCTTTGTTTCTTGCTGCTCCCCTTTTCAAGTATTTGGGACCTCGCTGGAGTTTACTTATTGGTGCCTGGACTTATGCTTTGTACAGTGGTAGTCTGTTAAACTACAATAGAACTAAGAATGGTGCATTTGTTATCGCTGCTGGCGCTATTCTGGGTATTGGTGCTGCGTTTTTGTGGATTGCTCAAGGCGCCATTATGGTCTGCTACACAAGTGAAGAGACACGAGGTCGAGCTATTGCCATTTTTTGGATAATCTTCAACTTGGGAGGCGGAATCGGATCATTAGCAAGTTTGGGCATCAACTATGACTCTCATGTAGGGACTGTTACTTCTTCAACCTACGTGGCTTACATTGTTATAATGTTGTTTGGATGGGCCATCTCGATCTTTATCTGTCCTCCAAAGGATTTGTCCAACAAGTACAAGGGTGTCAAGGTCGAGAAGGAGTTAGAAGATAAGGTGGCTTTTTCGAAGCCCAAATTCTCAAAACTACTTCATGATCTCAAATATCTTGCAAGCGTTCTGATGGATTGGAGAGTCTTATGCTTGATCCCTTTGTTTTACAACGCCAATATCTTCTACTCCTACCAACAGAACAGCATCAATGGTATGAATTTTAATATTCGCACCAGAGCTCTGAATTCTGCTCTTTATTGGATTGCTCAGATGTTTGGGGGTCTCGTTATGGGTGCCGTTGTTGACTATGCTGGCAAAGCTCGTCGCACACGAGCCATTGTTGGATGGGCTGTGTTATTTATTACTGGATTTGCTATTTGGGGTGGTGGTTATAGCTTTCAGAAGTGGTCGACTGCAAGAATTGCCTCAGGGTTAAAGCAAGACATAGATTTTACTGATGGCGGCAAAAAATATGTTGGCCCCATGTTTTTGTATATGTTTTATGGCTGCTACGATGCTTTCTGGCAAAGTTTCATTTATTGGCTCATTGGTGTCCGAACAACTGACCCTCAGCAATCTGCTGTCATGGTTGGGCTTTACACCACATGCAAGGCTGCTGGAGGGGCTATGGCCTGGCGTATCAATGCTCAAAAGAAAACTGCTATGGTTCAGTTTGCAATGAACTGGGGACTGTGCATCGGGTGCTTGGTAGTTGCTCTACCTACTGTCCTCACTGTCAAAGAGAAAGACGAACAAGATGTGAAGCCTGAAGAGCAAACAGCTCCAAAGCTCGAAACAGACGAACAAGATGTCTAACATGCATTTTATATATAGTTTATAATTAGATCAGGAGAATAAATTAAGGATGGTTTTGAATAATTAAAAATCTTTTACTTTATAAAAAACAAAGCAAATAAACCCGTAAACCTTTTTCTACGACGACAATTGAAAATTTCATAAACACCTATCAAAAATGGCTTTGGCAATCCTCTATGTGAAGGCAACTCAGCTCTTTATTATTTTCGAATTTTGGTTCACACTGTTGACGGAGTAAAGGCTTCAAGACCCCACGAACCGCTGCTGAGTCTAAATTCTCTTCCAGAAGTCATGCTTCAACGCAGAATATTCCGTCTCGATCTCTTGCAGTCCTTCTTTTCAGCTGTAGTGGTCGAGTAATCAATCGGAGAAACTGATTACCAAAGCAAAAGTGCCGTTCGCGGATTGCAACGTTGCACCCGAACCGAGAGCCGGATTAACGCACTATCTCCCATTTCTTATCGCAGCGGCAACGGAAAACCAAGCGATATCCGCCCAAAACTGTACTGTAGAGGACCATGCAATCCGTGAAATCGAGTCTCTATCTGTTATCTTTGCTGAATTCTGGTGCTCGATAAGCGGAAAAGGGTTGTTTATCTTTACAGTGGTGTATCGGAAATCGCTTAGCACTATCTGTTCCGACATCCTGGCCAGAACTTTGGATCTTCGTTCCTTCGATTGTTCTTAGGCTTACTCTGTTTTATTTCTGATCTATACTTTGTCAATGCTATATTAATGAGGTGGATGAATTACGATGCGATCTGTCACAGGATGTCTGCCTTGTCGGGCCAGGAAGGTAAGAAGATCAGCTTTCGAAAGGTGTCACTTCAAGTTTGAAATCGTTTCGGATGCTAACGCCGTGCCGGCCGACGAGGCGAGACCCTTTGTGGGGGCTTGTCTCAGAGGCTATCACCTTCTACAGATCAAATGCGATGAGACTCCGGGCGAATGTAAAAACTGTCAACGATATAAGGAAAAATGTATCTACGTTTCCGGAAAGCTGAGTCGGATGAATCTGGCAGAGCCATCTGATGAAGGCAGCAGTTTAACGAAATGTGGATACAAGCGGAGACGGGGTCGACGATCGTGTGATGAGTGTAAACATGCTAAAAGCCGGTGCTCGGGTCAGTCTCCTTGTGAGCGATGTGCTTTGAGACATATAGAATGTGTATTCTCCAATTCGCAGCCGCGGGGCTCTCGCCAAGGAACTGAAACTGGAACTAAAGCTGCAGCCATTCAGGAAGATGCTAAAAGATCAAAGATAAGCTCTGATAAGTCTATCTCGGAAAAAGGCGAGCCATCTCGATCTCCGGAAGCAAATGATGATGTGTTTAGTGAGCTTCCCGGCAATGATCTGTGGAGTAAACAGCGACCGACATCCGATAGAGGCATCGACTCAGATAAGACTTTGGATTATCTTTTATCGGAACAACTTCCTTCGATATCAGTGACGCTGAAATTGGTCGACTATTATTTTCGTTATGTTCATTCTGTTCGATGTTTAGGCTTTATTCATGTACCATCATTTATGGAACGGCTCCAAAGAGGGCTGAACTCAAGGTCCGAAGGCAATGCTTTACTACATGTCATCTGTGCGCTGGCTGCTCCTTTCTATGCTGCCGATAACGGAGGAAATTTTAGCACTCCAAATGTTCCTCTTTATCATGCAGGACGTGGCTGGGCTAAGGCCGCTCTACAGAAAATCTTGAGCGCATTTGGACATATATCTGTGAACTCATTGATGAGTTGCGTCTTACTACATGAGTATTATCTTAGAGTTGGAGAGTACTCTGAAGCCTTTCTGATTTCTGGCCTCATCTTTCGCATGGTTCAGGTCCTCCAGCTTAATATTGAGCATGATTTCGATATTCTGTGTCGAGGTACGGAAAAACAATCTCTTGCGCCTGCAACAAAAGAAAGCCGACGCCGATTAATGTGGGCTTGCTACTTATTGGATGCGTTTATTGAGGTCGGTACTGATGAACTGCGATTGATTTCACCGCGTCATATTAAAGTACAGCTTCCTTGCAATGAGGAGAAATTCGTGCGCGACTTACCTTGCGTAACGGAAACTCTGGAGTTTGGACATGTATTGTCCTTTGTTGATCCTCAAGATCAGAAGGATGCATTTGATAATATGGATATGCGAGCTTTCTACATCCGTATCTTGTCTTTGAGAGCTAAGATTTTGCGATTCCAGAAGTCACTAGATTCAGCGCCTTGGGAGTCAAACTCTGAGTTTTTCGTATTGGAGAATGAATTGCTTAATTACGAGAAAACGCTCCCCGTATCCCTAGCTTTGACCAAAGCAAATCAGTTTATTTATAAAAATTGCGGGCGTTCTATTTTGTTTTACGAGCTCCATTTGATGATTAATCAAACTTTCTGTGATCTCTATAGACTTGGACTACCGAGGATTATATATCCTTATAATTCGAACCAATGGATTCTTGACTCTGCTCCTAAATCATTTCTTAGCAAATGTGCCAAAGTCTGTTGGCAGCGAGCCGTCTATTCTTCGCAATTACTTTTTGAACTATTTGAGCAGGACCCTCAGTCTCTTCTTGATGTACCTATTGCTAACCACCTGCATGAGTTTAACCGACTTATGATCGCTTCTTTTACATCACAGCAATCGTCGCTCTCGGAAAAGGAAAAGGCTAACTTTTATGATCTCGTACGATCCAATATCATGACACTGAACTTTCTTCGTCTTTATTTTAATTGTGAAGCCTTCTATGCATCCTGTCTATTTCATGCTCGCGAGCATAACTTGATTGACATTTCTAACTTCCCTTCTTGTGGGCTCGTCGAGCAGTCTATCCACCGAGAAGCAGATGACGCTAAAGGACTACCTCCCCAATTCTCAGTGGACTATGTTCTGAACTCTGTAGGAACGTTTCCTCTCACAAGGCAAAAGGCTTTGGATCGTCATGCTCCACAAGATCGCAGCGAGTACATGTCAATCCATGCCATTACTTCTGGGAGCCCTTCGAGATATAGTCTATATGAAACACCTAAGTTATCGAATGACTCCGGGGCTTCTTTCAACCCACTTGCTTCTTCTGGCGTCAATGGTCCTACACAGCCTTCTGTTTCTTCGACAGCTCTGCCACAATCGGTGCGTGTCAATGATGATTATAATCGTCCAGCGGCTGTTGATAACAATTTTTGGCCACGGGATGCCAACAAGAGCGTTTCAAATAATGTTATGATGAATGGGATGTTTGAAATGAATCAAATTTTTCAGGGTTTATCGGATGAAGATCATCTATACTTTGAGTCCTTTATGTGATTTGGAATGAGTTCTCTCCTTATTGGAGATTGGGAAAACTAAAGGTTGCGGCCTTCATTATTTCACTGCGCCATGTTCGAAGGGAGGCAGGCTTTGAAAAGCAAGAACACAGAGTTAGAGGTACTGTTTGATGAAACTTTGCGATAGGGTTGAAGTTCATACTGACTAAGTCTTATTTTAACAGATGGTCATCCACTACAGCAGCTGATAAGATTGCTGGACTCGTTACTTGGACTCGCTCAAATATTGAGCAAAGTCAACAAGCATCATAAGTGATATCTTCCCATGCTTAAGCAGCATGAAGTTGCTTAAAACAAACCTCGGAGGTTTGGCTGATATTCGCTCTCTTTTGGATGATTTTGGAAGCCGTGGTGTAGCTAGCTTTATTTACAACGTTCGTCTTTCAAAGGACGCCTTCTCAATGGGACTTATGGTTTAACACTTGCTGGCATCTTTGGTGACATTCTCAGCTACGCTATTGGACCCATAGTTGTAACAACTCGGCGGTACTGTAGAAGAAATTCTTTTCGTTGACATTTTTCTTTTCTGCTATTGCGTGCACAGGTGGTAAAAATAAGATTTCTCGACGAAACCCCATAGAAGATTATCGGCATTCTCAGAAAGCGTATATAGCGAGCATATTCACCGTGGAACCTATTAGTTGCACGAGAATCTTCGAATTACTGCGGATTCCATATGATCTACATATTTTTTTTATATCAATATGTCAAGTAAACGTAGTAAACGCATTTGTATTTGTAACATTTTTTTCAGATAAATTTCAAAAAAACTATCTCAGTAGCATAAGAAATAAAGTATTTAGGATAATTCAAGGGTATTGATACACTCGATGATTTATTTGTAAGAATGGCTACCGTTATCGCAAGTTTAGTATTTAATAAACTCAGACTTTTTATCTATTAATCAAACTCTAGCATGACTAATAATAAGAACAGAAGTTATAACTACATTAGCCCAATAAATGAGAATTTGAATCTTTTTTAGATACTTTTTTCTAATCCGCGCTTATAGCAATGCAAAAAATTTCACATGGCAGCAGCGGCAGCTGCTCTATGTTTAATCGCTTCTTCCTTTCTCCATGCTCCTCCCCATTTCCATTGCACCAGTGGCCCAATCATGGCCAGTAACTGTACAATTACGCAAATTGTGAAGGCCCACCCGACTCCGATACCATATGTCATTGGCATTATGATGCTTGTCCCGCCGGCTGCTAGTAGGCACCGGGCTAGGTTGAGACTAGCACTTGCTGCTGCGCTCCGGTCCGGAAAGATATCCACAAGATAAGTCATAATGACTGACTGTGTTGAGACGGCAGTCCATCCCGTGATGAAGGTCATGACGATGGGGACCGCAATGTGGACACGCTCAGGGTACTGGATGGTCCAACCAAAAATCAAAATGGACATGCACTGTAAGAGAGAAAAAACTGGTACTAACCGGAGACGTGCCTTCTCGATGGGGAAGTTATCTTCGTAGTCACGTTGACAAATATCCTCGAAGGAGTTTTCAAATCGACGCTTAACTCGTTGAAATTCGATATTGAGGATCTTGCCCGTGATGAGAGTTCCAATCATGGAGCCTATCCCGTTGGCGATAAAGGTTAAGCCGATTTGGATAACCCCGAGGCCATAGTTTCGCTCAAACAATGTGGACATAGCAGTAATACTCGTCTGCCACACGGCATAGTAGATTGCCAGAAATACAATGATGGGTGCCGCAGTACGGCTGCTTAGTATGTGCAAGGGCCCTAAGATGTCTATATTGTTCCTTGCAAAGCTTTCAAGTGATACTGACTCATATTTGCCCTCTGTTTTGGAAAATTTTCGGTATATGGTGAGAGGAAAGCGTATAAGGGCATTGCGAGGAGTAATGCTCCCGTTAGCTACGACTGATCTCAGCGTTTCAGGAAGCAACAGGAGCAGCAGAAAGAGGAACGTGCCACAGTAGATGGTCAAGAACCAAAAGATAGCCCTCCATCCCAACGAACCTGCAAGAACGCCTCCAATAACTGGACCCACCGCAACGGGCACGAGCATACCAGCTTGAAAAATGCCCATGTATCCCCCACGATTCTCGCGTGTGGTGATATCCCCAATCACACCCGAACCGATGGCAATAGTGCTTGCGCTACCCGTGCTTTGAAGACACCTCAGGATTATAAGCGTAGCAAAGTTTTTTGCCAGAGCTAAACCAATGCACGATCCTAGGAATATAGTGAGAGTGTAGATGTAGGCGATCCGGCGCCCCTTCACGTCAGATACAGGTCCCCATAAGCTTGGCGCAAAACCTTGAAATATGAGGTACGAGGTGACTGTGAGGTTAATGAGCTCTGTGGAGACGTGAAGATCGTGCGCCAGTATAGGAAGCGCTGGAAAATATATATTTGACGCAAACCCAGAGACTATAAATAACGTTGGCCAAAGGTCACACTATAAGAAAAGTGATATACTAACAGGATGCAGCTGTTGAAACAAGAATCAAGATCATGTTCTTCTGTCGCGAATCGAATATACTGTAAGGTGGAATGGGAGCTATTGACGAAGGCGTTGAAACAGCCGAGCCGACTAGTGTTGGTAGTTGCTCATTATCGATCATGCTTTTTGCCTGAACTTCAACCCAAACCAAACAAGATTCGTATTGCGGGCGACGAAGGCAGCCCATACAATTTATATTGGTGGCAGTCTCATGATGTGGTATGAGTCTCTTCAGACTTCGGAGTTGACGGAGTTGATGTTTCGGATTTCAGATTTTGAAAGTTGAGGGCCTTTTCTCACCACGGCATGTACCACAGCCGCACTAGTGGGAGATTAACACCCCTCCTACCCCGATGTTCGGAGACAGAGCCACTGTGACAGAGTGTATGTTCAGTGTCTGGTTCATACTACCATGGACAGCCATATATATATATTTGGTGATCTCTCTCACCAGAGGTTACTCTGTCGCGATTAAGGGACTACCATCAACGTAGCGGAAATTCAATACGAGTATTATGATACCCATACTAACCGCCATGCGTAATACTTGTGACTGCATAAAGCATCGTTCCAAACTCGTCGATATTATCCAGCCATTTGTCCACTCGTGCACGGCGTTCAGCGACTCCTGCCTCGTCCAGGTCGGAAGGGATAGGCCAGAGTTCGTCAATCCTGAGACCGCCCGATGGCCAGTCAGCCAAGTAGTGATTGTAGGCTGTTTCCCACTCACTTCGATTCCGGGCCTCCCAGAGGTCTTTTCGGGCTGGCGCTGGCAACCCTCGTAACTCCGTGCCTAGGTAGGTCGGAAGACATTCGTGAGCCAGAAAGATGTTCTCATATAAGTACATAGTATAGAGGGAGCGTCTCTTTGCCTCGGCTACAATCCAAGACTCCCATCTGGGACGAGCATTTTGCTGTTCTGCCAAACACACAAGACCGCCCTTTGAAGAAGCTGAGGCGAGTTCTTGAAGATTAATCATTGCTTGATCGAGAAACTCATTGGAACCACTAGGGAGGCGAAAGAAAAAGAACAGTGAATATATAAGGTAGGCCTGAAATGCTGAGAGCAGTGCAATGTCATCATAGGTCTTTTGAAGACCAAAGAGGTTGCTCATCTGGTCCTGCAGAATTTCTAAAGTAGCATCTTCATTACTAATTGTATCATCGTAAACACGCAGTAATCTCAATGAACTTAAAAGCGGCGATTGAGCAAAGGGTCTCTCAGACTGGGTAGAATGCACAAATGGCGGCGGAACTATACGACCATGAACCGCTATAGCCGCGTAAGATTTCAGGATCCGTGACATGAAGAGGGTCACGCTGGCAGGGTAGTCTTTGACTCGTTGGTTTGGCAAGGGGACATAAGAATTCAGCCACCGGCTACCGATGTCATCAGCATTTATGGGGCACACGAGATCATGCTCCTCAGTCTCATTGCGGGCAGCCCGTCCCAAGGCCGTGGTTGCTCGGGACTGCTTGGGCTCAGACAGGATCGAGTCGGTGACATTTTCGCTGGCAGATGGACAATCCTCAGAGATCTGCGACATCAGCTTGGCCGATTTTAATGCTTGATGTTCTTCGATGCGTCCGGTGCCATCAGTGCTATTTCTTTCCCTGACATAGACACAAAATAAATTGCGCTGAGCACACCTTGTACAGCGCTCTTGCGTCTGGCTACACTTTACTTTAGCATCCGAGCACTGTTGACAAGCCTTTTGCCTGCAAGTTCTATATCTCGGTCTTTTCATGCTGCCATGTTGTGTCTGTCATGGTCGAAGTTTACTGTTCCGGTTGGGATCTTCGGCACACAAGGTAAACAATTCATCAAGTAAGCTTTTGAAACCTTATCATTTTTATGATTCTGGATTTTCAAAGCAGTATTTTTTTCTTTTTACATCTCGGTCCCTGGACGCGTCACCGGAGATATGGTGCATTGCGTAGACCTAGCTAATCTTGTGCCCGTTTACGATAATCGCAAGTTCGAAACGATAAGACTGCGATTTTCTTCCTGATTTGTCAGCTTACCCAACCTTCCGTTTTTAGTGCTTTACGCGACACCTACAAAATACATTCATTTACTACACAATGCAGGTAATTTTATGTAATAATTTGTAACTTCACCATCGTTTGATTATTTATATTGACCCTGTCTGCTGCTCGTAGGGGCCCGTCGTGTTGTCCTAGAGTATCTCAGCTATTTGGAACGGTTTACTAGTTGGTAGCAATGACCTCCGCTACTGTCGTTATAATCGGCGCGTCGTTTGCCGGGATTTCGATCGCCCAGTCGTTATTGAAAGAAATTCCCTCTGTCAAGGTCATCTTGATCAACCCATCCTCCAAATTTTACTTTGTCATTGCCGCGCCACGTATTCTAGCAAAACCAAACGCCTTCCGCCCCGACCAATACCTCATCCCCATTGAGGAGGCGTTTGCTGTGTATGACAAGGACTCGTTTGAATTTGTCCATGGCTCTGCGACATCGATCGACCCCGATGCCCAGACCGTAACAGTCAACAAGGAGACAAAGATCCCATTTGACTATCTCGTCATTGCCTCGGGGAGCGCGTACCTGTCGATGCCAGGTGAAAATGGGGAGATTATTCCATTTAAGACGACGAATTCTGACAATACTCAGGACACAATCGAACAAGCTCAACAGAAGATCTTAAAAGCACTCAAGATTGTTGTTGGAGGTGCAGGCCCTGTTGGAGTGGAGACTGTTGCGGAGATTGCCGAGGCTGCAGCTGAGCGTGGTGCCAGCGTCGATGTCACTCTAGTATGCGCATCCGATCGGGTTCTTCCAGTACTAAAACCCGGTGCTAGCCAAAGTGCTGAGGACCAACTCAGGGAGAAGAAGATTCACGTAATCAAATCTCGGACAGTGAGCAAAGCTACTCGGTCCGATGATGGCTCGAAATGGACTATATCTTTGGACAATGGAGATTCGCTGGATGCCGATCTTTACATCTCCGCTGCGGGTATCATTCCCAACAACGACTTCATCCCTCGAGAGTTTCTAGATTCAGATGGCTGGGTCATTGTGGATAAAGAACTGCGAGTCAAGTCTCCCACCGGCTCCAAGCTGCCGATATTCGCTGCCGGGGACATCACAAACAACTCGATGCGACTTGCCTTCAAAATAAGGCAACAAGTTCCCGTTGTCACTGCAAATATAAAGGCCGAGATTACGGGCCAAGGCAAAACGCGCACATACGACCAGGGAACCACCACGCTGATGATTGTGCCTATAGGCGCATCTGGCGGGACCGGACAGCTCTTCGGCTGGGTCCCCTGGAAAACAGTTGTCTGGATGCTCAAAGGGCGCGATTTCCTTGTTTCCAAAGCTCAGTCAATGGTTGCTGGCGGGTGAAATAGAGTTATTGTTTCGCTTTGCATTTTTTCAGGGTTAGCAAGAGTGTTATAGAAGGGCGTTATACAAGGAGTGATTCTTATATTAGTTGGTGTATTGCACTTGTATTGTATGTTTATCATTTTTTTTGTTTAAACTTGCAGCATTGGCAGCAGATGTTTGGATTATAGGTTTGCAATTTAAAGCAAAGGCTACTGCTAGTCAGTTGAATTGAGTCCCTGCTTCTGTTTTCCTACCAGTAGTGTTGAGATAAAGAATTACCCTTTTGAGATAAAAAATTACCGATACACAATGTAATCCTTCAGCCTTTAGGACGTCAAATGTTCTGCACTAGTAGCTGAACAGATTGAAACCCGACCCAGGAATAGCGCGCTCAGCATAGTACTGACCTTAGACATTGAAGTTATGTTTCTTCCAAGTTAATGTTTTCATGCAATCTCGGAGCATTCTGTGAAATTTATCTATTATCGAAGTCGAATCGAAGACGGAAGAGTTCAAATATATGCACTGCAGTGGAATACTCACAGCTCGTGCAAGCGGGATCACTAAATCTCTTCGAATAAACCCGATGACTCTGACCCAGGATTCTCTTGGCCTTCCGAGGGTTCGATAGAAAGGAGTTGGACTCGGTTTGCCGTATGAAATTCGCCAATGGAATAGCCTGCAGTGAACCCCCATCCCATGCCGCCTAGCTTTTCCAATAGCACTTGAAGTTTGGGATTCACATTGCCGCGTAGAGATACCAGGAAGTTTGTCAAGTGATTGAGCATGTCTGTTGGACCAACTTTCATGACATCGTGACGCTCTGATATCCAAGGGATACAGGAGACAACATCAGCAAGAGATATTGCAACGTCTGCCAGTTTCATTTGCTAAAGTACACGCTTTTGTCAGTTTCGTTTCTTCCCCCTCCAGTCAATCATTGCTTTCGGAACTTACCATTCCCAGTCCATGAACCTCGACGACATCATGTGAGAACCTACTCAGGTGTACAATTATATTTCGAGCCACTCGCTCAGGAAAAGAAACGCTCAGGTTTTCGTCTTCGGCATTTGCAGATAGCTCAATATGATACATTGACAACTTCCAGAGCATTATTCTCATCCATTGCTGGCTAATGAGAAAGTCTGCCTCCTGTAGGTCTCTCTCTGTTCGCAATTGTCGCATCTCGCGCAGTCGAAGATCCATGCTCGAGAAAAAATCAGTCGTACATTTTGATGAAGGACTGTCCATGGCAGCGGCAAACGTTTTGAATAGTTGACACAAATCTGTAAACGCAATTAATGCTGAGGGGACTTCTTTGGTATTCAATGAGGGAAGATCCGGGTCAAGATACAGAATCCTTGGAAGAGAAAAGCGAGTGGTATGTCCACTATGAGTTTAAATCAGCAGGTGCTTACAGAGAAATATATGCCAAACAAAACAAAATTTGACTTTTACCGTTCTGTGATAGACAATATCCAGATGATACGAAGATGCAATTGCCTATCCGATTCCGACAGTGATGTATAATGCTTCAGTTTATCGAGTTCGAGGAATTGAGCGAATGTAATTGCTTCCCGAAGAAGGATGGTGGACTTGCATATCTGACCACGGTTCGCCCAAAAGATATGCAGAAAGAAAGACGAAAGTAGCCGTTCAAGGGTTGGCTTTTCTTGGTACTGCAGAAGTAGCCTGTAATTCTCAGACTTGGACGCCATACGTAACACGTCCGATTCTTCGGGTCTTGAGAACTTGTCAGGACGGAGCCTTAGATGCGTAAGCACAACTGCGCTGAGTGCCGTAGTCAGAGCTATGGCCTCCAGGTCGCTGGAGTTTTCAAGCCGGGCAATCATTTCATCACGGTCAACTACAGGCCAGACCGGGTACAATAGATCGCTGTATACATCAAGATAGTAAGCCAGACGACTCAGACAGTCATAATCGGAGGAGGAGTTTATAGCAGGATCAGATTCAGTGGTAGATGCGTCGCTTTGAGATTGTAATGGAGTTTCTTCCCTAGTCGCTGATGAGCGACAACTCGACACAAGTCCCGCTCGCCTTTTCCAAGCCCATGGCCCTTTGGGACCGGGCTTTGATCTTGCCCTCGACGTCTTACATTCAATGCCTAAAATGTTGCATCGTCTGCACGGATTTTTTCGGTCGCATTTGCTCTTCCTTACCACACACGCATCACAAGCCTGGTTGCGACGAAGGTCCCGCTCTTGCATCGAATAAGCGACACCATTTCAACCCCTCTTAGATCTGGTATTACCATCGATAGCAGTGTACCTCGAAGGGTTTGCCTGGGGAATGTCGAAGTCGTGATTCCTTCCCAACGCGGCGACCGCTGTCGCAATCGACACCCCCAGATTACGAAACTAACCAAACTTGGGGTAAATTCATGTTAACTTTCCACGGGTGGAAAACTTTAATTCAACTATGCAAGGAAAAGCAGCTTAATTTACTTCAGTACTCAATGGTTGAGAGGCTCGAACACACTTGCATTTCAGAGTACTTAAAATACTACGAAAGATCTGATGTTTATCGTTGTTGCTTGTACTTTATCCTTATTATCTCTGTCACTCAGATGCTATGGAGTAATACATTCTTTTATGTAAAACACTTTTTGCTTGGTCATACTAAAAACGCCAGTTCCCTGCAGCCCATGCTGATGGAATTAGGATACACAAACATCGTCACTTTGAACCAGGTGTCTTCACCTCAAAGTCGAAGCGATCGGGGATTTTTAGTCCTGCACGTAGGTGACGGCGCATTTCGAGCAACGATACCCCGTCCCGGACAAGCCATGGATCATTGGTCTCTTTTTGCCAGTCTTCCATGTCATTTCTCATCTGCAGCAATACATCTGCGTAGTTTGGATCGTCAGCAAGATTCTTCACTTCTTTGGCGTCTAGCTCCATGTCGAACAGTTCTTCGGCTGGCCTCCGAATGTAAGCCTCCAAAGTGCGCCATCCAATCATAACAGGGCCGTCGACATTCCTCATTCCTTCCCAGGACAAGGAGGCGTAGAGGTCAGTTGAAAATGGAAAGTCTAGCTTCCAAGCAATGTTTCGATGATACTTATATTTTCTTGTGCGTATGAAGCGGGTTGGATAATAGTTTGTAATCTCATGGAAAGTGTGCGATCCATATACCTTACTCCAATCCGTGTCTATGGTCGTCTTTGACAAAACTGGTAAGAATGATCTGCCACGGCGAGGCGGTGCCTTGCTCTTTGCAGTCTTAGTAGGTCGGTATTCCGCCCAGTCCAAGAGTGTGGGAAGAATGTCGACAAACGAGACAAAGTTGGGGTTCGGATCTGTCGTCCTAACTTCAGGCTGGCTTACAATAAAGGGCAATCGAATGCCTGCGTCGTACAAAGTAGTCTTTGAATTCAAGAAAGGGGGCCCATTATCACTAGTGAAAATGATCAAGGTATTCCGGTCATGCCCATGCTGTTTTAAGTATTTTAATATCAAACCGAGACCCCTATCCACACGAGCTATTGACCGATAATATTCAGCCAGCTCTCGGCGAACTTCGGGAATATCACTTAAATATCCTGGAACATCAACTTCTGCAACGTCATATAAGGGGTCATCCCTAGAGACGTTTTCATCAGAGTTACCAAAGCCACCGCGGGTGTCATCTCGATGAGGGTCCATGTATCCTACAGTGAGAAAAAAAGGCCGTTCGTCTTTATTTGCTGTCTCAAAGAAAGCCTTTGCACGGTCTGCTACCCAGTTGACATTGCGAGTGGGACTCTCATCAACCACTTCCCACGGATAGACACCTAGGGGACCTACATGTATTTTGCCAATGATCCCCGTCAAGTATCCGCAGTCTCGAAGAAGCTTCGGAGCCGTTTCGACATTGTCAAATGTCATGAAATGGTGTGCGTAGTGATTTAAGCCGTACTGCCCATTTTCATGAGTGTGGAGACCTGTGTAAATGACAGATCGACTCCCACTACAAGATGCAGTACTTGCAAATGCATTGTCAAATACCACGCCTTCAGAAGCAAGTTTATCAATATTTGGGGTCTTGATCGCCTTGTCACCGTAGCATCCCAAGCTCCGACCCAGATCGTCTGCAATGACCAGCAAGATATTTCGTTTCTCCGACATTACCTGTTGAAAATCGGATCTGAGCACAGTCCAAGTTATACAATATGAAAGGGCAGGCTATCTAACCGCTCCCTGGAGTCATGGAACTGTACCGGAAGCCCCTCATCTTAGCCAGCAAAATCCCAAATGTAGGAAGATGAGAAAAAACGATGAATGAATTTTTACTTTTCGCACCTTTCCCTGTTCGGAAAGGGACAGCCGTGCTAACGCTGAAATGTCAAAGCTCGAAATTTTTCCGGTACCAAAAAAACCAAAAATCTCTCCGCTCAAGAGTCCAAAATCTTTCCGCATGTCTTCGTTATTCTGCTGGCCTGCCTCATTGACTCTCTCCCCTCCATGTTTTTGGGCAGCAATGACCACGAGATAGCCTTTGCTTACAATATCGCGCAATCTTGTGTATAGTTGCGAATCCGAATGGCATTGACCTTCTTTGCGCGGAATCTTTTGCATCTGACTGTACGTACTGGCTCTATATAACCATCACCTTAGGACCTGCTTGAAGATTTATCTATTCTTGAGCAAAAACATACTCTGACATGATGGCGCCTGCCTTCATTAAGAACAACCGAATCTTGTCCCATTTCACTCCGAGGCTTGCAGCTTCTGTGAGCTTGATTGCCTTTTCGACCTTCAACTATGGCTTTGACAATCAAGGAATCGCTACTAGCCAGGCAATGACTGCTTATAAGAAGCAGTTTGGAGAATATGACCCAAAGACTCAAGCGTACGCTATTCCAACTTACTGGACATCGCTCTTGAATAGTCTGAACTTTATTGGATTCGCTGTTGGTAAGTGAAGTCTTGTTTTTGACCGAGATAACATGCGTCACTCACACTGAGGTACTCTTTAGGGTTATATGTGGGAAGTATTATCAGCGCTCGTTATGGACGACGAATGGCAATGTTCTGCATGTCCATATGGGCAATAATGTCTGCTACTGTTCTTATTACATCAACAACTATTGGACAAGTATTGGCTGGCAGAATCCTTAATTATACTTATATTGGAATGGAGCTTGCGACCTGCCCTCCGTTTCAAGCCGAAATTATTCCAACTCCTATCAGAGGTTTCGCTGTTGGTACCTACCAAGCTAGTTTACTGCTTGGCGGTATAATTATCAACAGTGTTTGTCGTGGAACCTCTGAAATGTCTAGCAATGCCGCCTGGAGGATCCCCCAAGGGTTATTTTATATAGTACCAACTACTGTTGCAACTTGCGTTTGGTTTATTCCAGAGTCTCCGCGATGGCTTTTGTTGCAAGGACGCGACGCTGAAGCTCTTGATTCCCTGCGCAAGCTTCGTGACAGCGAAAAATCTGATCCGGAAGAAGAGTTACTTTTTTTAAAGGAATCACTTCTGGCCGAGCAAAATCAAGGAAAATACAGAGACTTGTTTCGAGGAAGCAATCGAAAGCGGACGTTTATAGCGATGGGAGTGAATTTCTTCATCCAAGCTACTGGCTCGCCGTTCACTGCAGCTTATGGGACGTTATTTGTGCAGTCCCTCAATTCTCTTAATCCGTTCAACTACTCGATCATGAGTTCCTGTATAAACACCTTTTGTGCATTAGTGGCAATCGTTATTACGGACAGGGTGGGCCGTCGGCCCATTCTTATGATTGGCTCCGCTCTTCAGGTAGTATGGCTGTTTACAATGGCAGGTATAGGTCTCTTGTCTGATCCGACGAATGTTCAAAAACAAGTCATAGTTGCGGCCACAGCATTATCTTCAGCAAGCCTTTGCTTCAGCTGGGACCCGTTGAATTACATTATTACAACTGAGTTGCCTGCTTCTGGACTACGCGACAAAACTCAAAGAGTAGCATCCATGGTGAATGTAGTGACCAATTTCATATTTTCCTTCTTCACGCCTTATCTTCTCAATGCCCCTTACGCCAATCTTCATTCTAAAGTGGGATTCATATACGGAAGCATAGCCGTTTGTTCGTTTATATTTGCTTACTTCTGTGTCCCGGAAATGAAGGGCCGCTCTCTTGAAGAGATCAATCAGATGTTTCAGAATGGCATATCTGTCCGAGATTTTGCAAAGTATGACCAGAGGGATTTCAAAACGTCTGAATTGGAAGAGCGCGAATGTGATGATACGGCCTCGAAGGAGTTTGACATGGTCAGAATCAAGGAACAGCCATGCTGAAGGATTTTTGTTCTTGCTTTTTACTATTATGTTCGTTTGACAGAGATACAAAGGTTTTAAACGATAATTCGGAAGAAATGTTGTTTCAAGACCTAATAACTACTATCTTGCGAAATTTCATTGACCGTTAGTTCCTTAGCCTCTTTTACTATTTTGTAGCTGACACGTACTAGACAATTACGGAACGACTGTTGTAGACTCAGGTTACGAGAGACAAATCAAAGGTATACAACGGGGACACTTGGTGTATTTTGGCAAGCCGCAAGCAGTTGAGCACGTCATGGCAATATGCACGTACCACCTAATTGTAGTCCGAATACAAAACAAAGATAAGAACCAGGCATCGCATATCACGAACAGGAGAATTTGTCGCATTGGGTTCGCTGACAAATAAAATGTCTATCTAGAGTGGATTAGTAAGCTGGAGAAGCAGGCATCACCAGCTACTCATCAAAACTTCAACAAGGGCAAGAGAAACATACCTAAGACCATGTCTATAATCAAAGCTCATCAATTTGTCGTTCGAAAAGTGCTGGATCCCTCCAAGCCATTTGATCTGGACGAAAAAAGTGGATCTTTCAAGTTGGAGTCATTCGACATTGATCCCTACACCCTACGGCCTGGCGAATTCATACTGCAGACGGTGTATCTTTCAAACGATCCTGCCCAGAAGTTTTGGATTGCCTCGGCTGATAAAAATTACTCTGCTGGCACTGCTGTTGGCCATGTGATTCCTGCGCGTGGTATCGGAAAGATATTGTACTCGAAAAGCAGCCAATTTAAACCTGGAGACTATGTTTCTGGTCTCGTGGGATGGACAACCCATGCAATAGGGAACGACACTCCGAAGGACGATCCGAAATTGGTGTTTTCAAAAATAGATTCAAAAGGGCAGCCGCTTTGGCTACATCTTAGCCTTCTAGGATCGACAGGCTTAACTGCTTATTTTATTTTCTTTCATTACGCTAATCTACGAGAACGTCCTCAAGATTACGGTAAAACTTTCCTGATCACTGGAGCCGCAGGAGCAGTAGGAACCGTGAGCGTCCAACTCGCACTAAATGTCTTCAAAGCTTCAAAAGTGGTCGCCGTGGTTGGAGGAGCCGAAAAGGTCAAATTCATTGAATCCTTTGGCGACGCAGTTGTAGGAGTCGACTACAAATCCCCTCATTTTCAGCAAGACCTTATCGATGCTGCTGGATGCGAGAATTCCCTTGACTATTTTGTGGACAATGTCGGAGGAGAAATTCTTGACTTTGCCTTGTTGAAACTTATGAAACCTCTGTCTACTGTACTGGCCTGCGGATCTATCTCAGGGTATAACGATCCTTCCAATGCCGTTCTTCACAATTACTTGGCCGTCATTTTCAAACGTCTCACCATCAAAGGTCTACTTGTGACTGATCAGCGCGAACACTTCGGAGAGGCAGTTGAGAACCTTTCTCGGCTCATTGAGGAGGGGAAGCTGGATCCGAACCATGCAGTTACAATAGTGGATGCCTCTGAGGACAAATTTTTTAACGTACCAAGAATATGGGATGGGCTTTTCTCTGGAAAGAACTTTGCCAAGC
Organism: Trigonopsis cantarellii; assembly: GCA_030574495.1. Taxonomy (NCBI): domain Eukaryota; kingdom Fungi; phylum Ascomycota; class Trigonopsidomycetes; order Trigonopsidales; family Trigonopsidaceae; genus Trigonopsis; species Trigonopsis cantarellii. The sequence goes on along the minus strand of JAJMFB010000074.1, from coordinate 1,811 downwards.
TCATTACCAGAGTACACGACGGATAAGGTGTTCACATCACTCGACCATGCAAACCCGTGATTATGTTCAGATGTCTTACTTTTTTTTTATAGTTAGTGTCTTTTGCCAGCACAATAAATCTCTCACAAAGGCGAGACCCAGTTTTGAGATTATGCCAAGAATTCCGCACTTTTTATCCTGCAGATCGGGTTCTGACTCGAATAAGCCTCCATCATGTTTTATGGGCAAAGATGAAGACATGCGCGTAAGCTCATTTTTCAATTCAATTCAAGAAGCTATTCTCCTTCACATTACAAATAACGCAGTAATTTATTTTAAATATTTACCTGTTCTCTTTCCTCTTTTTCCTTCATCAATGAACCAGTTAGTGAGGAATGAATATGTTACATTTATTGTTTTTCAATGTTTAAAGTTATGTTTGATAGTTCCATATGAATAATAGATGTGGATTAATTGTACAATGCTATGAAATGATTAAGATGATTCGTGAAGACAGTAGTCTTACTTTTGTTGGCAAGACCCATAAGGACACAAAATAAACTACACAAACCAAAGGTCTACAAGTATCTTGTCCAATAAAATGTTCATTACAAACAAAGCGATAAAGAATAAATATATTGAAATCTGCAAACTCCATAGAACACCTTGTCTTAGAAAACCTATTATCCCTATGCCGGGTCTCACTGCTGAGATTGGAAGTGTATGTTTTTTTTTTTGAAGCCTTCTTTAGATTATTAACAAAGTAGCTTGTTAGCATGAGCTATGACATTGGACTCAATGTTGATCCGACCGACTAAATGGAACCTTGAGCAAAGTGAAAAAAAGAGAAGACGAAGATTGTGGTGGGCGGTTTACACAGAAGATAAATGGTAAAGCAACATTATGGCTGCAGATTTGAAATTCTGCTAACTCCTGCGAAGGGCTGCTCTCATTTTGGGGAGGCCATCGTTCCTTGTTGATAGCCAGTCCAATGTTGGAATGCTGACATTGGACGACTTCACAGTATGCGAACAAGACATTATTGATCCACGTAAACAAAATTAGCTGACTTTATTTCAGGCTCGTTTCGTTTGACTTATTACATTTGTACTTTTGTGATTTATCGAGTAGAGTTGAGGTTTTGTCCGGCCAGCATTGCAAGATCAGGAGCCAAACAATGCATTCTAGATTTTGCTCAGTTTGTGCGATGTCTGAAAAGTAATCAGCTGAAAGCATTTTGGTGGGCAGGTAAGAAGCATATAATGCTCTTTTCATCTTTAATTTTGTAGAATCTTAACATTTACATATTTGCAGTCTCGAAAGTGAACTTTGGGATCGCTGGTATTTTTATGTATAGCCTGTTGTTGAGTTCTTTAAACGATGATGATTTCAATTTTTTTTTTTTTGGGTTGGACAAATTGATGAGTATCAGGAGTCACTCACTAAAAGAGAAAAGCGAAAAATGCGACGTTACCAAACTGGCTTCAATTCGGCTTGATATTTTAAGAAGATTTAACAGAGATTAGTATAGTGAACAGCCTGAATCTTCTGTGGAAGCAGAAGACGGAGAGAGTATTCTCCTGGAGAATTATTCGAACTTTGCCCATCCTAATGACTTCTGGGCAACAATAAACAGGGATCCTTTTGCAGGAAGTGGTAATCTGGATTCGCTGTATGACTTTGTGGAGAACTAATTGCCAAAAAAGAATAGCAAGTAATATAATTAATAGATCTTCACAGACTTGACTTCTATCTATTCCAACTATCAAGAAGAATTCGAAAATGGAATACAAATGATTAAAAAAAAAAAAAAAAAAAAAAAAAAAAAAAAA
>JAJMFB010000073.1:0-42913 GCA_030574495.1 Trigonopsis cantarellii | reverse complement strand
AATTGTATTTGATTGTCAAAGTCTTTGATAAGGAAATTCCCGGCTTAATCTGAGGAGGTCATGCTCCACATCATCCAAATGTATACAGCATTGGGCCGTCTATAAAAGAGGACTAATCTGTCCTGAAATTCTCATCAATCATCTTATTCAACTTTACAACAATGTCTTCTATCAACACCGTCTCTACTTCCACCACTTCCCCTTACAAGATTGCCGCCGCTGATGGCGTCGAATGGTCTGGCTGTATCATTGCCTAGTTTTTTTTCCCTTGCTATCTGGGCTTAACTCAATTTCGATCATCATTCTTACTAATTCACCAAAATTTTCGAGCAAATTAAGAAATTGTCAACCTACTCTTCTATTCATCGACAGCCTAGGCTTCCGAGTTAAATTATTGAGTACACGATTAAAAGAACGAATACTTTGTGATTTACGTCTATGTCTGATTGTTTGCGATAATGTTACCCCATATATAGACTCTTTTTATTCGAATATTAAATTTCATACAGTTTTTAATTTTGTTTAAGAAAAATTAAATTAGAAAAAAGACAATTGCCTAATCTTTCATATCTTCTACAAAAGAGTTATTGCAATAAGTCGTCTGTCATTCAAGTATAGTCAAATTCACATTCTTCCTATCCGGAAAGCGGGTTCTGATCAGCGTAGTAACTCATTATGTCTTTTCCATATCCGGTATAGCTTCCTTGGGAACAGTGTCTACGTACTAAACTTAGAAGCAAAAAGTAAAACATTAATAAGCATTAGGCTTTTGCTTCAAAAGTGCTAAAGGGGAACAAAGTATACAATAATGCGGTTGTTTACTTTAGAAGGAACATGAACACTATAACGAGAAAACTAGGACAATGAAATTGTTATCGAGAGTTTGTCCAGCTTTGTAACTTTCCACCATTATGGAACAATATGATTGTATTTAATTGTCAAAATCTTTGATAGTAAACTTGCACACCTGATTACAGGAAAAACCATGCGCTTCAGATAGAGGCAAACAGCATTGGTCTGTCTATAAAAGAGGACGATGTCGACTTCAAACTGTCATCAATCATCTTTCTCAACTCTATAACAATGTCTTCTATCAACACCGTCTCTACTTCCACCTCTTCCACTTATAAGGCCGCGGCCGCTGATGGCGTCGAATGGTCTGGTTGCATTATTGCCTAAACATCTCTCCTTCAACAATCATTCTTCAGTTCGATCAATAAACAATCAAACGACGGAGCAGCCATCAAAGAATCAGAGACATACCAGCCAACTTTATCGCAACCTCTTTTTACTGTGACTGCCTTTATTTATTGTTTGGGGCCAATTTTTACTGTTGAATAGTTCACTCTTTTATCTAATTATATTTCAATTCTCTTTCTTTTTCCATTCACTCGTAAACGCATTGCGATGTTCATTGAACGCCAGGCATTCCTTTTCTAAAACTCAACATTTTTAGAGTTGGCCCTACTCTAATGACGGCCTAAGTCACCCGCGCTCCTCTATGCGGTTGGCAGACGTAAGAACGGACATTAAAAATACAGTTGTACAATTTATGTTGGAACAACAGATCGAGGTCTAAATGCATGTAAAAGATTTAGAGATTTTTTATCGCCATCAATCGTCTTATTCCATCAAAACTTTACTAAAAGGTCTCCACGAATAAAGTTTTTTCTTCCGCCTCTTAACCCTACAAGGTTGCCACCGCTGAATGGTCTGGTTGCATTGTTGCTCAATTTTCTCCTGTTGTCATATTGTCACCCCCACCCCAGTCAAGTTTCATTAAGTCACCGGGATTTGCAAGCAAATTGAACAGTTATCCAATAACTCTTTTATTGAATAATTACTAATGCTACGAAGTCGAATCAACCGAATCGTGTTCCTAAAAACAGGTATACCGTGTCTTCAATGTGATTATCTTGATTTTTGTCGTCAGCTTGTTCAAGCTAGAATTTTCTATTTTGACTTACTTTGTTTCGAACAAATTAGTTTACTGCAGACCGTATTAGGCTGTTCTGCAACATGTGCAGTCAAATCGATTGTAGGAATGACATCAGTCCGAAAAGACACTGGCTGCGCTAATCGAAAAGTGTCGAGAACGAAAACGGAAGTGGGCCTTAAAGTCTATCCCAATGCACGCTAAACATTAAAGTTATCAAAGCGCCGGATTCGGGGAAGAGCAACTAAAGGCGAAACTGACATGCAAACAACCCCCCATTAATGACTTGACGACGTCTTCGGACATCGACACAAAACTCTTTCACTTTTTGCCCTCGTAGAACTACAATAGCGTATTGCTATTTCTTTCTTTCAAGAGTCAGAAGGTCATAATGACCATACACACATTACTTTCTATGTGTACCTGACTTCAAAGGGTGATCTTCAAAAGGTGATCTTCCAAATTTTCAGTTGATCAAATAAACGATATTAAGATGAATATCGATAAATTCTTGCTATCCTGATTTTTGGTCATTGAATTAGCATGTTAATATAGGTTATTCATTGCTTTTATGGCAAGAATGTAGTGACAACTTCCTTTGTAAATGAGCTTTTTTGGTTTCTCAACTTTAATCTTTCCTCACTTCTCGACAATGCAGCTCTTCCCAGCGGGTAATATTTCCCACATTTTTCCTGTATTGCAAATAGTTCTGTAAGTTCCGGCGAGTAGAGTGGAACTTCTGTAGGCACATGTCTGAAGTGTACACGTTTTCGAGATAAAGAGGTCTTGGCATTGTCTCGATTTATATAGCCCAGAAAAGTAAGCCGCGTATTTCTACTTGAACCCGTTAGGTTCATTCAAATGTGACAAAACATGTTAATCTTGTTAACTTCTTTGGGAAATGTTCGAATTTTGGCCAGCAAAAAAAGGATCTTCTCAGGAGTACGAGTCTAACCCAATTCGGGTTAGTATTGCTTGCAGGTACAACAAAATCAGCAAAAGTTCCGAGCCTGCTCCATTTTTTACAATAGTGCCCCGTGAATCAAGCATTTTCGACTTATTTGTGGGTACTAGAGTCGGATCTTGGCTCGGCTGTAGACACTGCTCGGTATTCATGCCCATTTCATGGACGACGCAGGATTGAAGCGCGTCCTTTCACTTTTTCTTGATATATTATGACTAACATTATGTGTTATATTGGGGACAAGAAAGAGTCTCAAGTTCTGTCTTAAAATATGATCAATCATGGCTTGTCTTGATTTTTTTTAAACAGATAAAATATATAGGAGGAACCAAAAATATCGAGAGGAAGAGGCTTGACGGCGGGGGAAGAAGCAGATCAAGAAAAGAAGCTTTCAACGATCTTTTCGTTACTGTAATTAGTCGCTTATGTTTATTAGTGTCTTTCTTTATTTGCATCACCCAGAAATGCCTGATAGTTTATGCCTGAATTAGGTATAGCCAAATTCAAGTAAAGTAATAATCTCAAAAATGTCGCCCAGTCTGGCTAGTTTGAATATGTCTCGACAAGAATGGATTGGTGTAAATTGTTCTGATGAACTACAGAAACTGGATTCGACGAGCATGCACAAATATAAATACTGAATTTCTAAACAGTTCTGCAAATCTCATCTCTTCGCGGAAACATAATGTCTAAAGGGTTCGGCGTTGCCCCTGCTTATGGTGCCTATGGCGATAGCGCTTGGATAGCCCCTCTTCTCGCATGTGGATCCACAGCCGGCGGTGTAGCCTGTAATGGAGACGGACAGACTGTCGTCTTCGCTTATGATTCCGACAGCCAATTGACTGCATTAGAACAGTGCATTGTCGATGTCGAACAAAATACTCTCTCGTCGTTTCTCACTGCACAGTCTGGTTCAGCCGCTGACGCCTGCGCACAGGTAAAAGCTGCTGGTCCCTCGGAATTTACCTGCGGTATTCAGAGCATCTGCGGCGACGGAGCAGGTACGACTACCTCATCATCCTCGTCGACATCTTCGTCGACTACATCGTCGTCCGCTGATTCTACCACCGCCACCAGCAGTACCAGCAGCAGCAATGCTCAGCAGACAACCTCAACAACTGCTCCTTCCGCTGAGACGACGAGCTCATCTACAGATGCAGCTTCCACCTCCACCAGTTCTTCCTCTTCCGCTTCGGGAACGCTTTCAAATACCGTAGCTTCAACGAGCTCAACTAGTGGATCTGATACTGCTGCCAGCACCACTGGGTCCTCTTCTACCATAGCTCCATCATCTCTGTCTTCCCTGACTTTGCCTGTTCCATCTACCTCCTCAATTGGTAATACACTTATTCCCATATCATTGAACGGTTCGGCTACAACTGGGACCACATTTACCACGCTCCCTTCTGCTGTTTCCCCTTCCGCGAATGAAACGACGGTCATATCAACTGCCATTTGCACGCATACATCTTGCGAAGGTTCGCCTACTGGCTCGTCAACCACACCAACATTCACAGGTGGCAGCAGCCGCCTAGCCGACGTACCTTCCAAATGGAAGTCTGGAGCCCTCGTTGGGTTGGTAATCTTGCTACCTTTAAGTCAAGCACTTTTTTAAATTCTCTTTGCCATTTGGTATTTGGAAATTCTATGGTTTTGCATATATAGCTCGAAAGTGAGATAATGTCTGTAGCCCCATGTCCCCTGAGACGCGTGGATATATGCTGGATTGTACTCCCTGTATACTAAATTTTTTGATAAAAAAAGAGCAATAGAAGGAAATTTCATTCTCTCTTTATACATAGTAGTAGAAACTTGATGTCATCTAGTAGTTGACAGAGTAAATTTGTCTACTTAATATCATGTATAACACAGTCATAAGTAAGGCCAGGTAGGTTCGAAACATATTATTGATGCAATGGCTAGCCATATGCCATCAAAGATATCTCTTGTTGAACGGTCGACAGGGTGTTAAGAGACTTAGTGAGTCTCATTCTGCAAGAGCAACAGAACCATGCCAAGTCATCCTCACTTAGCCCAAGGCTTGAATCTGTAATCCAGAGTGTCCATCAATCGGAAGTGTCAGTTGAGGTGTAGGCATATGCTCAGAGAGGTACCGAGGGTCGTACACCTTTAACAAGGGCAATTGACCAACCAAACTAAAACGTTCTAAATAAGGGTGACTTAGATAAGATGGACCAATGGATTTCTTGTTGCTCCATGCCAGATTACTGTTCTCCGTTCTTTACTTAGATCTGGATTTAAGACCTCTTCATTAACTTTTGACGTACCAATTGCCCTCCACAAGTTGCTTTTCACTAGTGTGCCAATAGCTTAGCTTGTCAAATTTGCGATCAAAATCTCCTAGTCTTAATTTCGCTGTCATAAATGTCATCTCAGGATTATCACCAGAACCCATTGGAGTTCTAAACAGATATATATTTTGAACAGGGTCATGAAATGCACTTAGCCCATTTTCATTATGCAGAAAATCATTTTTTAATCGAAGCTGACTGTATCTGGCCTTTAGTTCAGCCTGATACTGAATATTTGTATCTTGCCAAAATAATAGATAGGCGCTACAATCTCGAAGCGACATTGCTAACGAAAGATGTGTAAGCCGTGTCAAGGATTTCGCATCCTGATTAGCAAACTCGTCATATAGCGACAAGACCCCATGCCTATCCAAAGATTCCTGAAATCTTTTCAGAGAACGGAAGACAGTTGTGTGAGTGAGTACGACTTTACACATGATACTGATAAGATCATTAGGAATGCCTTCTAGGAAAGGCGCATTAACCTCATTTTGATGCCTCGAAGTTAGTAGGGAGTTGGCTAATTTTTGGACATGTTCAGGATCTTCTGAAACTAAAGCAAGAGGGCAGGGGGACTTGCCCTTCGGTGTCGGTTGCACAAGCTGGCAAGACACGGAAGAGCTTATCTGAATTTCCTCTTTAGCATTGCGACAGAGACGCAAAGCGCAGTTTCTGCATCTTACGCTGTTGAAAGGGGCATCTGGAGATTGACCAAGCCATTTCGGTTTCCATTCGACCAGCAGTGACTTTCTAGAATAATTAATTCCTTGAGAAGAGCGAATGTTTGAGGAAAACAGCTTTCCAAACGGATTGATTGATGGGCAAAGTTTGGTATCAATATGCCAATCAATCAAAGGAGCCGCTGGTTGGGCTACGCCATCTCGTGTTGTAAAGGATGATCTAGAAGCTTCACCATCAACGACCATATCCTCTACGAGCAACCCTTCAGTCATGCATTCGTTCAAGTAGACACCATGCCGCATTGATGGTCTCGTACCGACCCTTTCCATTTCCCGCAACGTAGAGTTAAGCTCGCGGAGAATCTGATGCGGATTCTCAATGATAAGGCGCCTGTGCTTAACGACAGTGTCGCGACCTAATCTTGAAATAATAGCTTCTTCAAGAAATAGTAAGGAATCACAGACATCCGCGATGTCATTTTTTTGAGATTCTTTTCGCAAGCGAATCAAATGACCCGTATGGGAGGACTGATGAGTACGTCAGCGAGTGTACATATACATGCGAAAAAGAAAGGTTATATATATTTACCGAGAGCGTTTTTGATCTGAAAATAACATTGGCACCTCCTTCATTCACATATAGCAGATCCTTAGCAGAAGAAAGCACGGGATGATGGTTGTCATTAGTGTGTGAATTTGACATTGATTCATTTTTGTTAAGGCATTACTATCTCGGTCCTTCGAATCTCCGAAGGAGTATTAGACATTGGGAGATTTAAAAATTGAGACAAATCACTCTGACCTTGTACTCGGACGTACAACAGAAGTAGTGGATACTCAGACAGCGTGTACTCAAAAGACTACTACTACAAGTTGGACCTCCTGATATTCTACAGATAAAACTTACGCAATAATCCTCCCTACCTACTATCAAGCCAATACTTAAACATTCATTATTAGCAAACTAACAACATTTTATTAACGGTCGAATGACAAGCAGTGTTAATACGATGGCCATAAAAATGATCCCCACGGGGAGAAGTAGTCAGTCATCATTATCCTTGTTGTTGTTGTTAGCCAGCGGGGATGAGCTGCCCGCGGGGGATCGCCCTAATTAGGCAAGTTAAGTCCCAGCTCACCCCCGGACTCGAGATAATCCTAACGGTCTCTGCGTGAATGTGAACTCCTAACCAGCGGGCAACAAAAATTTCAAAATGGTTTACCCCACATTTTGTTATAGTCTGCGGGCTGATGTTTTGTCAATTTATATAAGAGCCCCAGAGGTCTGCAATAACCGGTAATATCATTAATTTGCTTCAGTGCATCTGCTTGATTGATCAATATGACGACTACAAGAACTTCAGTTCCCACTACCACTACTGGAACAATCTCGGTGTCTACAGATGTCAAAGACCTCGGAGAACGATACGCCAAGCTTAAGACGCGAGTGATTAGACCCGAGAATTACGAGAAGGTTAAAGCGTCGTGGGGACGACTTTTGAAAGCTTTGGAAAGGGATGTGAATCAGATAGCCGAATGCGGTCCTTCATTTGTGCCTTCTGTCAACTGGTCAGATATTGAGGCATACGGCTACCGCCTGCCTGAATCTGTTGCCAAAAAATTGCAAGAAAGAGGATGTCTTATTGTCCGTGGAGTGGCATCTGAAGAACAGGCGCTCAGATGGAAAGATCTAACAGATGACTATACATCCAAACATCCGGAGCTCGGTGGAGAGCCTCACAACATTAACAGCAACCATTATATTCATTGGTCCAAGGCGCAAGCTGAAGCCCGCAGCCATCCCAATCTACTGAAGCTCATGAAAGTCATGGGTAAGCAATGGAAGCAGACTGACGAGGATCTCCTTTTAGATATGGACAGTCAAATTGTGTACCCTGATCGTTCCCGTGTGCGACGACCTGGCAAAGAGCATTCTCTCAACCTGCATCTTGACTCAGGCTCCATCGAACGTTGGGAAGACGAGGGTTATCGAGATGTATACAGAGAGATTTATGAAGGAAGGTGGGAAGATTGGGAGCCATTCTTACTTGATAGGAGACCTGATGCAAAACAGGATATTTACGATGGAAAAGCTGCAAATGGCTCCACGTGCAGTACCTTCCGCAATATGCAGGGCTGGATGGCTCTGTCTGACTCGAAAGCTGGTGAAGGCACGATTCGATTCTTACCAAATCTGAAAACTGTGATTCCTTACCTTCTCTTGAGACCCTTTTTCTGGAAAGACGATGGGACTATGGATCTTGAATCTGGAGTGTATCCCGGAGCGACTCCTGGCTCTGGTCAATTCTTTGCTGACGATACCCAGTTGTTCCACCACTTGCGCACTGATCGAAGCGTTGTTAGTATCCCATACGTCAAGCCTGGAGATTTTGTTTTTTGGCATGCTGATCTCTGCCATGAAGTCGATAAAGTTCACGCTGGAAACTCAGATTCTGCTGTCACTTATATAGCTCAAGTCCCTCTGTGCCGCTACACTATTGACACACTCTTGAATACTCGGGAGTGCTTTTTATCGGGTAAAAAACCAAAAGATTTCTACTACGAAGAAGACAAATATCATTCAAATGAATCCACCTGCGAAGATCGAGGTAGGCCTCAAGATATTCTGTGCCCTGAAGGGTATAGAAGCGTTGGCTTGGAGCCATTTGACTCAAATGAGCCTGGTCTCCTGCCTGGACAGAAGCGCATTCGTGAAATGGCAAACGAGCTTCTCGGTTTCTCGTCTTGAAAAAACCCGGTCATAGTTTTGCTTTACATGGTGTTTTATTAATTTCTATTTGCTTTCCCTCCCTGCTTATCTTATCTTGTAGTCTATCGCACTTAGAATGAGTACAGTGCTCACTTTCTATCCTTCCCTACAATTTATTCGTAAAGCCGCGTCATATAGAAACTAGTAAGTAACTTAGGGTATAACTATCCCGTGTAGGAGCCATTTCGGTTGGGAGGAGGAGGGTCCACCAGCTGGGAGGTTTGAGAGTTGCCCGCGGGCTAATCGCTGTTATGTAAGATTCAACACTGTGGGGATATCATCTCCGCAAGTGTAATCGAGGTCGAACACATAAATGTCGAAAGGATTCAGGAGTCGAGGGTGCTGGAATTTGTCATACAACTGTAGGTAATTGAGAGAAGCCATGGAATCAGTTTTAACTGGATATTCTCGGAAGGAGCCTCGGCCTTACAGGAGCAGAAATCGAAGGCCATGCGACGCATGCCGACGCCGACGAACAGGATGTTTTCGAGAGAGCGAACAAGATCGATGTCTATACTGCCGAATGCGAAATATCGAGTGTACCTTTGATCGTGGTCCTCTGTTGAAACGCAAAAAAACTTCTGGACACAATTCGGATAATGGGTCAACCAGCACAAGTAATGCAACGACCGATTCAAAATCCCAAGTCCGCTTGGATGTTTATACGGCCGACCCTCGAGAACCAGGCCCGCTGTTTGACAAGGAAGATGGGCTGGATCATGATGAGACCGGTCTGGATTTACATAACGGTCGAACAGCTCTGTTTGTGGGATTCAGCGGTGATCAAGATCCTTGGCTGCTTCAAAAGTGCCCACCTCCAGAGGCTTCAGCAAATGACTTTAAGTTTCGAAATGCTTTAACGTCCAAAAGACAACCTGTGGTATTTTCTATCTGTCCAACAGAGTATCTGGAACCACGCCCCGATCTTTACTCTATTGGTGCTGTCCAGAAGATCGTCCACCCATTTTCAGAGTCATTGTTTAAATTGTATTTCAACGTTGTTCATCCTTCATACCCTATTCTCAATTACGAACAAGTGTTTAAAAAGAAATGTCGTCGGATTCAAGCCACCCTTTTGAGTGCTATCTTTGTCCTCGCCATTCCTTATTGGTCCTTGTCGGAGAACTTGATATTTGAGAAACTACCCAAGGGAGACTTTTTTGTCCTTCGTGATTTTCTTTCTCGTGCTGTGCCACTCGAAACTGGAGCGGCGACTTTACAAACTATTCAAACTATCCTCTTAACTTTACAGGTGCAACCAATCATTGTCAGAGATGCCAATCATCCCGGGCATTGGGCACTAACTGCTTCGTTGGTGGCCGTAGGCCAAGAGCTGGGTCTTAATCTTGAACCTTCCTCATGGACCATTCCTTTATCAGAAAAACGGATGCGCAGAAAGCTATGGTGGGCCATATATGTCCAAGATAAATGGGAGAGTGTTGGGCTATCTCGGCCAAGCCATATCAGGGATGATGATTTCAATGTTGAAGACGTTTGCTATGACGATTTCTTGGAAGGCGATCAACTGGCTATAGATGATAGCCCAAACAAACATGGCGTTCAGCTGTTTATTGCTCTTATAAAAGTAACCCAGGTCTTGTCTGATATATTGAACTCTTTCTATACTGTGAAGGCTACAATTGTTTCAAGGCGATCACTGAATGATACGCTTGAAACAGCGCAGAAGATATTTGCCAGATTAGACACGATTGAGAAGCTTCATTTCCCACGAGAAATGCATGATATATTATCAGCAACTGAAGCATCTTTGAGACTTGCAAAAGATACTCTAATTCTTTCTACATGTAGGGAAGTTTTGTACTCTGAAGATGAGACTTTGTCCTATCCTATGATTAATCAATATGCCTATAGTTGCTGTGTATCACTTATACGATATCTTTCATCACTTGGAATCAACCAAATAAATGGCTCATGGTGGACGTATTCACGAGTCAATTTTGCAATTGTTGGATCATGTATTCTTGCATTTTATGTTGCCTCAAGACTTCAAAATGCCGAATCTCAAGTCGTTGAAGAGGGTATCTGGTATAAGACTGTTTATGACTATAGACAAGTGCTAGTGACATACTTTAAAGTGAATCCGGTAACTAAGCTAGCTCTGCTCAGATATGATAATTTGCTTGTCAGAGTTGAACGCGCAGTGAGTTTGCCTGGAGGCTCCGGAGACAAGAAAGCTCAGGAAGATACCCTCAACGATTTATTCAGAGAGGTTGGTGATGCAGTTCGTCAGCCTGAGATGGAGTCGTCTCCATCAGCGGTTGATGAAGCGCTCTTTTTGAGTTGGCTCTCAAACAATTATTTTAGTCACGTGTAATACTTTGTTACGGAGATAGTTCTAATTTTAATTCTAGTTCTAATGAATATACAAGTTGCGTTCCCTTATAGAAACACTTTTAATTTTGTCACCGTCTTTTGCCAGTGAGTTTCCATCCTCTGCCAACGGGAGTATCAAATGCCTCTGCCCATCCGCCCCATTTTATATCACTGAGTAGCCAATGAAAGGATACACCTTTAAATTCGATCCACCTCAACTTGGTAGGTAATGCGTCAAACCGATCCTGAATCATCGATTCGAGCATCTCTTTGAAGTGTGCTTTACTCAAAAGCTTAATAACCCAATCTCGGGTACGAGTCATGAGTTTTAGATATGTACCAAGATTTGGCACGGATATATAGTAAGTATCAGGACCGTTTTGACTAGAACTAACCGCTAAGGATTTTCGTGGACTAGCTGGTGAACTCACAGATAAAGAAGTGCCTCTAGCATTGGAAAGAGTTAAAAACCCCATTTTTATAAGTAGATTTATATCATCTTGAGATCCGCATCCGGACCGGTGTAATTCGTCACTAGACAGGGTTGTAGCTGAAGGTAAAGATTGAAGAAGGGACTCGAAATTTTTGCAGAGTTGGCGACTTTGATCTGTGGCCGATTGACGCAAGATTCGATAATAATCATCACTGATGATGGCACATTCACGACTTACGCCCCCAACTACAATGCGCCGGACTTTGCCGTCATTGATGCCTCTCTGTAATAGTCGTTCAACATACGTTGGACTTTTGGAGGGACTGAAAGCTTGGATATGGAACAATGCAACAACTGGGGCAAGAGACTGCCTAAACCCATTGATCTTTGGAATATCATCTCTTTTCAGTTTGGCCCGACTGACTCTAGATTTCTCAGATAACTTTGGGTCATCCTCGTTCGGGTCAAATACCAGTGGATCCCACATGTCATTTAATATGGCTCTAATAATCTGTAGTAGATCACTTTGCTTGTGAGACTCCCATTCTATATAGATTTTGTTTTTACCGTTAGTAAGTATAAGACAAAAAATATGTAGTAGAAAACAGATATTGAAAATCAAAACCAACCTAGAGGAGGATCTGAACGGATGATTTCAAGCGGTTCTTCTTCGCGGTCAATTACGCGCTGCCGCACTCGCCTCCTCTGGGCATTTTCATCTTCTTCATCATCTGGATTGATCTCTGGCGTTCGAGACCGTTTTCGAGGAGAATTTGATTTTTTAGCTAATGCTAATAGCGAACCCGTCTTATTTGTGATAGTTGAAGAGCGACTGCCAGTTAGTCGGAGTTTATTAGGCATATTTGGGAAATCATAGTATAGTCCATCTGTGGAATGCTGCGGTTGATGATGACGGCATGGTTTGATCCCAATGGGTTGGTGATGATGGTGTTTAGTCGAAACAAAACTCCTTCACAGCAATGGCCAACGCTTCAGCTAAAAAATTGGCGACTAACAATGCCAAATCGCTCCGGGATCTGCATCGGTTTTCGTTTGTAGTGAATGTTGCTATCTTGGCCTTTTCTTATGGAATACATCGACCTAAAACCATCAAGGCATTTTTGATCTTCAGCATTCCTTCCTGGCTGCTTGAATTCATCCTTGACAAGACTGGTAAGTTGATGGATGATTCCTTTGCTGCATTTGGCTCATGCTGACCTGGGGTAAATGACAGGTCGCCCATTGTTTGATTCTGCCGGAAGGCTACTAAAACCAGGCACTGATCTTAACCAGCAAGGCCTGACTGAGTATATGTGGGACGTTATATACCTTACATGGATTGCAGACATTCTATACCTGATCTTTTCATCAGCAAAGGCCTATCTTGTTCTTCTTGCCATTCCTTTCTTTGCTGCTGTCAAAATGTACAGTCTCTTCCAAGGATTCAAAGCACACAAGCAGCAGCAACAGCAGCAGGATCTGCCTCCTTCCAAAAGACAACAGAAACTTGAGAATCGCAATAATCAACAGTCTGTCAGGCAGCGAGGGTGAATCAAATACGGGGCAATGATTATCAAAGAAAAAAAAAAAGAAACAATCGAGCCATCTATCCCTAATCTAATAATCATATAAAATAAGAGAGCCGTAAAAAAGAAAAAAAAACAAAAGAAAAAACAGACAAACACGATTTACGTTTAGACTTGTAAGATAAAATAATTGTGAAAAAAAGACAAACCATAAAGCTAGAGACAATATATGTACAGATGCCGTTCCAACGTTCGTAATCATAGAAGAAACAACAAGATATATAGAAAAGGAATAGGATCCACTACTTGATTATTAGACGCATTTAATCAACAATCATCATCAAGATTTATGTCTTGGACTCGTCACTTTTTTTTTTTTTTTTTTTTTTTTTTTTTTTTTTTTTTTTTTTTTTTTTTTTTTTTTTTTTTTTTTTCTTTTTTCTTTCGTAACAGGATAGCTTTGTGATTGACTTAGAGAACGGCACGCTTTAATAAGCACCATGCACCAGCAGCTGTACCCATCAAAACACTTGAAATAGCCATGGGTCTTAGGCCACGGGTTGACCGAAAGAGAGCACCGCTAAGAAACCCAGCAGCGACGGAATTGGAATCTTCATGTCTTCCTCGGTAGTACCCAATCAAACTATTGATTGTGTTATATCCTAAAGCAAGAACTCCAGCAGAGTTACCCACAAACGGACCTCTTCTTGTAACCGCATTTAACACTCCATTGAGTTTAAGACGAGGAGGCGAATTTGGTTGTATTTGCCGAAGACCTTCCATCATTCCATAGGCACCGCCTACCCCCAATCCCAAAAGGTAAGTTGTACCAGTCCCATAATAAAGATCATCGCTCCAACCTCTGCTGGGTAAAGCACCTTGAGCACCGGGAAGTTGGTCGAGTTGCTCTTCCTCTAGATCTAAAAACTCAAGACCCTTGTCAAGACCAGCCAGAGGATGTAGCTTATTGAGGTCAACAGTTGTATCTTTGGCCTCTCGTATATAAGGGTTCAAAATGGCATTCTCCTCGGATGCAAGATCCCCAGGTGTTGCATTATTATTATTAGTGCTGCTGTCACTACTACCGGGTGTAGTAGTCTGGTCCTCCTTCTTTGATGGTGATCCCACAAATAATCCACCAAGCATTATATATTACAGACAGAGTAACCTAAACACGTGCACTCAAAACTACACCTATACTGTTTTTCTTTCTCGCGGTGAAGATGCTGGTTCTAACCCCGGGAACTTGTCTTTCTTTGTGGGTAAAAGACTAGAAATTTTTTTTATTTTTTTGTCTTTTGGTTTGGGACCTTCAAACCCGGAGCCACCCCGAACGGTTGGGATCAAACCTCCGGTAAGAGCTATTCAGTCTCATTCTATCTAAGGGGACAATTCTCAAAAAAGAGAGAGAGAGGATTGAAATGTCGTACTACTTGGCTATTGTCGGTACCAAGGACAATCCCGTGTACGAGTATGAGTTTGGATCCTATCGGCAAGGTGGCGATGGACAATCAAGGGTACGTGTAATTTATTTTGACATACTATATAGTACATTGATTGAATATTGTATTGGATAATATATCTATCTTGTATTTAGACATGCATCAAGTAATTCTAACCGAATATAATTTGCCAACTAGTTCCCTCCTGATATGCAAAAATTAAACCCATTTATCCTTCATTCAGCCCTGGACGTTGTGGAAGAAGTTCAATGGATCGATAATAACCTGTATGTGAAAACGCGAACGGTTGTTTTCCCAAACTATCTTTCTTTTAAATCTGACCAAATATCCTGTCTTTAGTTATCTCAAGGTGGTTGACAATTTCTACACTTACTTGATTTCTGCCTTCATCACCCCAAGCAACATAAAGTTTCTTCTGCTACATGAAACGCGAAACGAGGATGTGATACGTCAGGTCTTTTCAGAGATTTATGATTTGTACGTTAAAACCCTCATGTCTCCCTTTTACGAGCCAAATCAAAAAATTGTCAGTCCCATCTTTCATCAACGCGTCTGCTCAATTGCGAAAAAGTATCTATAAACAAGACTTGTCATATTTTTTGTAATTATTTCGGTGTTTGGAATTGAATTTCTTTTTAGAACGTTTTTTTTTGTTTGCATTATTTCTTCTTCTATACATACTATTGCTACATGTCTAATTGGTGATAACTTTTCTTTGGTACTTAATTCTTGTTGCCTTAATAGCCAGCCGCCTGTGCCCGCTTCCGCCACCAATCGCCCACCGCATGGATAGGAGAGTCAGGCGTGCGCCGGGCAATACCATTCATAACCGACTGCAGACCCATCATGCTGATATTGTGACCCCGATCGGTTAGACCTTGAAGAAGCTCCTTATCCATTGTCTCTTCGTAATAAGCTGTTTCAGGGATAAGCTGATCGTGGAATCTAGGCTGCTTGATTACATTGTACAGATCCATGTCGTAATCAAAGTACGAAACAAGTCCTTGGAATACAGTCGTCACAATGTGAGATCCGCCTGCTGCTCCAAGAACCAGCTTTGGCTCGCCATTTTCAGTCACAATCGTAGTAGCAATAGACGATAAAGGCCGCTTGTGGGGGTATACATAATTGTATATAGAAGGAGCCAGATTGTAGGCATTCTTTTCGTAAGGTTGAGAGAAGTCATCTATCTCTGAATTGAGAACAATTCCGGTATCCTTATCGCAAAACAAGTTACCAAACGGCAAGTTTACAGTTGTAGTCATGCTTATAGCCATACCGTCCTTGTCCAGGACCGACAAATGAGCAGTGCCCGATTCTTCATTTGGACCAAATGCAGGATGATAGTCTTGCCAAGATAAAGTATGATCATCAGATATATTGTTGCGTACTTTGTCAGCGTACTCACGGGTCATGATTTCTTGAATTCGCTTCGAGTTGTCAACGTCAATACCATCCCCGAGCTCTGTCCGACCAGCCGCCATCCACTTCATTGCTTCAATCAAGTAATGCGTCGACAGCGGGGTTGGATCTTGAGACATGTTGAGGCCATCCATTATATTGAGCCCCAATACTAATGCTGGCCCACTACACGGCGACGGACAAGTCAGAATCTCTCGGCCTCTGAAATTCGACCGAATCGGTTCCGTCACTTCAACCGTATAATTTTCAAAGTCCTCCATAGTTGCTATCCCCCCGGCGTTTCGGATCAGCAGATATAAACTGTGGGCGACTTCTGCCTTATAGAACCCATCAGGTCCCTCGTTGGCAATCTTTTCAAGCGTCTTTGCCAGAGCAGGACGCTTTACAATGTCGCCCTTTCGAGCAATGCCGCCATTTGGTCCAACCATTAGAAAGTCCCACCCCTCATTGGTGTTGAACCTTGTCAGATTGCCTTCCATATATTGATACACCTTGTCTAGATACTCAGTAACCTCGTACCCTTCGTTTGCAATTTTGATTGACGGTTCAATCAAGTCCTTCCACGGTAACTTGGCATACAACTTGTGAGCTTCCCATAGCCCTGCCACCTCACCTGGGATACCGGAAGCGAGACCTCCAATACGGGAAGCTTCTGGGTCTCCATCAAACATCTCCTGTTTCAAATAGTGAGGGGCCTTCTCTCGGAAATTGATTGCCTTGGCACCCACTTTATGGTCCTGGTCACCCGGTCGAACAACCATGAACCCACCTCCACCAATCCCACTACTATGGCTATTAATGACGCCAATACAGAAAGCAGCCGCAATCACCGCATCAGCAGCATTTCCCCCCATATGTTGCATAATATCTGATCCAATCTTGGAACATTGGGGAACGTCGGACGAAACAGCAGCATGCTGGGCTACAACCAGGTGCTCCTCATCGGACAATGTCTCTTGTTCTTCATTCAGGTACAACTGCTCATATATAGCTGGTGGGTATCTTCGGAAACCATCATTCTCGTTTCGACACCCTAAGACAAAGTTTCGATATCAAATTAGCTCTAAACCTTAATGATTTTTTTTAACCTTGTAAACAAACTCTCTTTACCTCCAAGGGCCGATAGCGATCCAACAAAAAGGACTAGTCCGCCCAGCAAAAGACAAACAATGATCTTCTTTCCATGAAATATCCCATTGCTCCTGCTAGTGTTGTTGTTGTTGTTGTGAGGGTGTTGATTTTCGACGTCTTGCCCCGATATATAGCTTTCATCCGAGATTTCATCATCATCACCACTGATTCGTGATAACGACTTATATTCTTCCTTCATGGATGAGGTCTCTTATCCCGCTTGTAAGAAAATAAATTTTAACCCGGTCCAAAAAGAAAAGAAAAATAAATATTATATAGCAAACACGCGCACGCACGGCTCGGATTATTTTCCTTATCTATCTTTCTCCCTTATCTTTTGAGTGAGGTTCTTGTTTCTTTTCTTTCACCCCCGGCATCCACTACACATACACATATATATATAGAGAGAGAGTTTTGCCAGTGAAATTATTATCCAAGATATATAGATAAAACAAATCAATGCGCCTCTGCATCCTCCTCAACTCTATCTGTTTTTTTCAACGTCTCAAAATAGAATCCAGGGATTAGATTTTTCCTTGTATATTAAATCACTCAACTCATCTTTCAAGATCGTTTCTTGTTTATTAAATTGTTCTTATTATGAGATCGATAACGCCATATACATATATATATGTATTTACATATGACACGCGGCCCAATAACGTTACATTTCATCTAGTGATTGTGCCTATATTTTGTGTGTCAAAAACTTTCTTTTTCTTTTTAGATCTATATGAACATATATATTGGTTTAAATTAAATCTAAAGGGCATCCAGGCTTACACTTTCCTAATGGAGATAGAAAACCATTTAGTCTCGGAAGAATCTATAACCCCAATCCTTGGAGGGATCATTGAAATGAGTACCGTCGGCCAAATCATCAATGGCCTTGACCTCATCATTTGCCAATTTGACAACTTTCAGATTATCCTCGATGCGGTGGTTGTGGACGGATTTGGGCAAGGGCACAAATCCATGAGCCACTGCCCAAGAAATCAAAATTGTGCTTGGGCTAACGTCATGGTGGTGAGAGGCCTCAACAACAGGCAGAGCGTCAAGAAGACGAGCCTTGTTCTGTTCGTAGATGGGATTCAAATTACCAAATGTAGAGTAGGACTCAACTAAGATACCTCGATCCCGGTGAAATTC
The DNA here is from genome assembly GCA_030574495.1 of Trigonopsis cantarellii. NCBI lineage: Eukaryota > Fungi > Ascomycota > Trigonopsidomycetes > Trigonopsidales > Trigonopsidaceae > Trigonopsis > Trigonopsis cantarellii. The sequence continues at coordinate 24,793 of JAJMFB010000073.1, read as the reverse complement.
TTCAAATACTTGATTGTACGAGTAGGGGTGTAATTCAATCTGATGAGCGGCAGGGCGGATCTTGCAATGATCCAACAAATCCTTAACCTCGCTAGTAGAGAAATTACTGATACCGATAGCCTTGACTTTACCAGTGTCGAGAAGTTTCTCCATAGCAGCCCAAGTATCCTTATAGTCGACGTCATCGAGAATCACCTTTCCATTCGCGTCTCGGGGAATGGCATCTTTGCCTGGCTTGAAGGCAGAAGGCCAATGCATCAGATAAAGGTCAACATAATCCAGACCCAAATTAGCCAAGGATTCCTTAAATCCTTTGGGAACATCCTCAGGACGATGGAATGTGTTCCACAATTTGGTCGTGACAAAGATTTCTTCTCGGGGAACACCAGACTTTTTGATCCCTTCACCGACTTCAGACTCATTTCGGTAGATCCAGGCGGCGTCGATGTGGCGATACCCAGAGTGTAAAGCATGCTCTACAGCGTGAGCTACTTCACCAGGCTTGGATTGCCAAGTACCAAGTCCCACGGCAGGGATTGGATTGCCATTGCCAAGGTGATAAGTCGGGATGGAAGAAGGATCAGCAGGCATATTTTACTTTCAAGATGTATGTTAAATTTCTAGAAATGTTTTTCGTGGATGGAGAAATCACGTTAACTATTCAAGTTTTTCTCGCCTTTACTTCAGTGACGCAGGGTTCAATTGGTTTTATATAGCCGTGCCGACCGGAGAGTGGGGCGGGAGGAGGGGGTTCTTGAGTGTGCCTGCCCTATACGGAGATATTCATTGCGTTATAATTGGCCTATTACGTCATCGGAATTACCCCCCATCCCAACATCGACATCAACCATCTCGAAATCCAGCGGATAGATCAGATAGATAATAAAAATCTCAGTAAAATTGTAAGCACGTGTATTGGACAATGCTCAAGGAAACTGCTTCCGGTTCCCGCTGGTGTTTTCAAATAATACTGAATACATCAGGCTAAATCAACTACACATTAACTGCTATATAGAACACATATCTAGCATATGCAGAATGTAATTTATGAAATAGATCCGAGATTCCAATATAGTAGTCCAGTTTCAACATTAATTATCAGCTGTTGATGCGTCCAAGCTAAATTCTGGATTCGCAAAGGTCTGGGTCCTTGCGATCGTTTAGGAAAGTACAGCTTTTTGAGTTTTTGCTTCGTCAATGTATGGCAAGCCTTGAGCGCTGTATATGAGAGGTCCAAAGACATGAGCAGATTACCGCTAATTGCATTGTATATTTGCACTGTAGAGTCCGTACTGCCGATAGCGAAAATGCACTCACCTCCATATGTCGAGGGGGCAAACGCAAATGCAATACGAACATCTACATCATTGTAATATCCACAACCGTAATCTAATACTTTGGCTCTGTTCTCATCCAATCCACGAGATGTAACCTTGAGGTACCTCAAATCGTAGAGACAAAGTCGGTTTTGACACCCTGCAACGACAATATAACTAGTCCCGCAAACCGGCCGAATACTTCCCACCGGTGAGTCAAACCTTAGGTATCCGCTCAAATCACTATCCTTTAGAGTTCTGGTGTAAGTGTCAAGGGGGTTTTGGAAAAGATTGGCGCAGTCCAGCACGACAATAAGTCCATTCCGGCAACCCACAAGAACCCATTTCTCCTGCTTCCCGCTGACAATGGGTTCCATTGTAGCTAGTGATAAGATGTCCGACGAAAAGATTCTACGAGGAAGCTCAAGTATCACCCCAGAGACAGCCTCGGCAGAGAACCGGACTACAAGCAAGTTTCTCTCGTAACTCATTACACTAGCAACTAGTTCTTGAGAGTCAGATATAGCCAGCAAGTCCAACTTTGTCTGATTATTCATTGCTACCCGATATAACTTTTTTATCCTCACGTTACTGGCAATGTCTAGCACATTGAAAGCGTCTCCCCGCACACCAACACTAGCGAGATTTGTCGACGGATATGGATTCTTGTTGCATTGTACCAATAAAATCTGTTGTAAATTGCTGCAAAAAATAGCCGCATTTGTGCCATCCTCAGATGCTGATAACAAGTAATAGCCCGTCGATGAGTTATCGTCATTGAAGCCTCGAAGGCAAGTCGGCTCTTCACCATTCAAATGGTATAAGTATAGCTGCTGATGGACTCCCAGTGGATAAGATACAGTTGCAAGAACTTCTCCATCGGGGAAAGCGACGATGTCCTGAAAAGTATTCAAATATCCTTGATTAAGAGCCACACAATTCGACAGTTTTAGGTGTACAAGTAAAGCTCCATAACGGGAAGGTTCAGTTTGGCTAGAAACAGCCTGTCCCAACTCGATCTGCCTTCTAAACGTCTCTATGCTAACTGTGTTTGAACATTGGGGTAACTGCATATGCTGTACTCTCGCTGCCTTTGCTAAATCAGCCAACTTATTCGAAGGTTGATGCAAATGGGCTAAAGAGTCTGATTGAGCCTTCCTCAACGGATCTCTCAGCGTCTGGCTTGGAAAATACCGGCGACGTTCAGGATCCCATATCATCCCAGGTATTTCCGGCGCCTGCTCTCTTGATTCCCTTGTCCTTTCATTCTGGCTCATAGAGAACTTCAAGCAACAAAACCCGTAGAAGTAACGACTTTCAAATGTGGCGGTTGATTGATATTCACCACGATGATCTCATTTTCGTTGGTGGGTTAAAAAGAGAGGACCAAAGTGTGCTTTTCCAAGCGTAGTTACAGTATTGTGGTGGTTGAATAGCAACTGCCATGGAAAAATGGCGATGTCTTCCACTCGAGCATAATCCCGATGATTTCTCAGTAAATGATCTAAAGAGGTCTTACTACGTCGACAAAGATCATTTTTAAGGCTACTCTAACTGAGTTGCAAAAAATAAAATGTCTAAAATCTATATATCATTAACCTGCAGTATATAGTAATATATAGCATTTCTAAAGCCGCTCTAGTTTCGGGCCGATGCGAGCGAGATGTTTACGAGAAATCTCAGAAACCTTCCGGCACCCGGTTCTACCAAACGTTAGTAAATCATATGCAGCTCAAAGAGGTAAAAAAAGAATAAACCTACAAGGCCATTGTAAGTCGGAATTCTGTCTCAAGAAGTGTGAGAAGATGTTCTAACCCTTCTCGACCGCCGATGCTGAGTCCCCAGAAAAGGGGTCTGCCAATCCAAACAAAGTCTGCCCCTAGCGCCAGGGCTTTGAAGATGTCAGTCCCACGACGTATACCTCCATCCATGTGCACAGGCACGCGTCCGGCTACGGTGTCGACAATGTCAGGTAAGGCATCCAAAGTGGTGAGACAGCCATCGAGTTGACGGCCTCCATGGTTTGACACCCAGATACCATCAACGCCAGCTTTAATTGCAAGCTCGGCGTCCTCAGAAGTTAGAACGCCTTTAACAAATATCTTCATTTTGGTGATCCCGCGAAGCCAAGGAATATCGTGCTCCCAGGTTAGACCAGGGTTCACAACATTAGCGTTGCTACTCGATGATACACTGGCTGATTGATCACGCTGAGCTTGGAGATCCACAGTTCCCTCTAACCCACCGGGCAAATTTCCAGCCTTGAGATGGGTGGGAACCGTAAAGACATTTCTGGTCTCATTCCGACGAAAACCTAAATAAGGGGTATCAATCGTAAGCGCAAGGGCTGAATATCCCGCTTCTAATCCATTGGTTGGACTGGTTAGTCTTATGCTTTAAGGTAAAAATCAAGCAGTAATGCTCAAAAAGACTTACTTTCAGCTCTTCGCACTATATCTTCAGTAACACTTCGATTCTGAAAAATGTAGAGCTGAAATACAGCTGCGTTGTCACCACCAGCAGCTTTAACTTCGTCCATTCCCTTGTTGGAGTAAGACGACAGTCCCATAGGCCAATTGCGAGCCTTGGCAGCTTGAGCTGTAGCTACTTCTCCATCCGGAGTCGCAAGACACTGCCATGCCGCCGGCGCTATTCCACAAGGAATTGAAAACTTCCTACCAAAAAGGGTCTCAGTCGGAGAAGCATCAATGACACTCACGTTTCGCATGAAAAAGGGCCGAATCCGGTACTTGTTATAAGCCTCGATATTTTCCTTGACTGTTACAAGATCATCTGCCCCGCCAGTCCAATATCCTCGTGTTTGTTGATCTACTCGAGCAAGACCTGCTTCCTCGAATTCAGAAAGGCACAAATGCTTCTTGTAGTCCATGGTGTAACGAAATCAATGAAATACTACAATAGTTGGATGCAGCAATCTGGAGTACTAGGTATCATTTAGATTTCACTGTTTAGGGTGACAGGCTCGATTGTATTTTAAATGCGGGTTAGCGTGGGTCATTATTCCGGCTTGTCAAAACCTTAACTTCCGATCCGGTCCCGAGTTCAATAATCAGCATTGACTTCATCCTGGATCCACCACATTTTATCTGCGAAATGGGATAACGCTCTGTGCTTGAGAATATGAGTTCCCGTGATAGTGGTTCATTCGCGGAGTGAGCATCATTTTACAGCTACATGCCTTTTCTCTCAGGGTGAACTGTTCGCTAAGACGTCGGAGATTATCTGCTAGTTTTTTGTATGAGCCATCTCTGAGAAATACTCCAAAGAATTCAAGACAAGTTCATGCAGGAAGGCTGATTTAGTTTACAGTAGACAGATGGATATGCCTTCTAGATCAAAATCGGTCGTTCTTCGAGCCGGGACCAATTTTCTGACCAAGTCGATACAATTTGAACTTTTATTGCGATTGATTAGATCCCAATTATTGAGACAAGGAAAAATTGATGAACAGACCAACCATCAGTGAGTGCCGGTATCCTCAGATGTAGCAGATCTACGATGGACTAGTTGCAAAGCATGAAAATCCTGTTCGTCTGTAAGTCTGTGTGCCGAATTTCCCCCGAGTATATAACAATTACACTTCCACGGTATTTCTCATAAGACCTGCCCTATTGATTGGCAAAACAACTTTTTAGGATGATTGAGCTCAGGGATGAGAGACGCTCAAGATGGATACTTCACACTATACTGCAAATAAGTTGCTATGATGATACTATATTATAGCAGAGTGGGCGAGTCACCTCTCATAGAGCAGCAATGATGTGGCGGAACTCAACACAGAACAGCGACGATGAGTACAATCAATGTTAGCACCTAAAGATTGTAGCAAAATCTTGAAGCCTTGGTGAGAGATGTGGTTGCCAAATGAGGTCTAGCGTGGGGTGGGTGCGTGTGTGTAAAATTACTGGAGGGTATAAATGATATATGGACGTCGCTATAAGCTTGACTCAGAAGACGAGGTCTTATATTGTGAGTATGTTATGTCAGGATTGCTAAGGTAGTTGTAAAATACCAGCTTCATTCGGGATTTGCCGTGAACTCAGGCATTCAATGACCTGCCTTTATCAAGTCCTTTAAAGGTTTTTGCAGCGCCGCTCAAAGCCGCACACTAACCTCGGGAGAGAAAATTAATTTTTTTTTTTTTAATCTGCAGATAGAGGATCAAAAATGTCGTTGCAGCAGATATAAAAAGGTACCTGGTAGGCATTTCTAGATGAATCCAACTTTCGGGCCTGAATTACTTATAAAATGAGTGACCACTTAGCTTTTTCCCGATCTCTACCCAAAGTGGAGTTACACTTACATATCGAAGGGACATTCGAACCGGAGCTCTTATTCGAAATCGCAAAACGAAACAATATATCTCTTCCTTTTGCTAGCGTCGATGAGTTGCGCAAGGCTTATGATTTTACCGGGCTTCAGTCTTTTCTTGATCTTTACTATCAAGGGCATAAGGTCCTATGCACTCGGCGCGACTTTCGCGACTTGACTTATCATTACTTTGTTCGTGCCAACAAAGCAAACATAAAGCACGTCGAAATATTTTTCGATGCACAGGAACATGTACTTCGGGGGGTTCCATTTGAAGACGTTGTCCTAGGAATACAAGATGGGTGTGACGACGCTAAGAAAGATTTTGATATAACAAGTGAAATCATACTTTGTTTTCTTAGGCATTATTCTCCCGAGTCAGCTATGGAGATGTTACAAACGGCGCTTCCTTATAAGCGTCATATAATTGGCGTTGGAATGTGCTCAAGCGAAGCAGGGATCCCGCCAGAAAGATACGCTGCTGTGTTTAAAGCTGCCAAGGAAAATGGTTTCCGTCTAACGGCACACGCAGGAGAAGAGGGTCCCGCTGATTATGTGAGGCAAGCGGTTGAACTTCTAGAATGCGAAAGAATAGATCATGGGACACGATGCGTCGAAGATGATACGGTCGTGGCAATGCTAGCGGACAAAAAGATTGCTTTAACGATGTGTCCTCTCTCTAATGTGGCTCTTAAAGTTGTTCCTAGCGTTTCTCATCTTCCAATCCCCCTATTGATGGAGAGAGGAGTCAGAGTAACTCTGAATAGTGATGATCCCGCCTACTTCCGCAGCTACGTTGATGATAATTATGACGCTGTACTTAAAGCTTTCAATCTTACACCGAATCAACTGATTACGCTGTCACGAAACGCCATTGACGCTTGCTGGGCCGATGATCGAAGACGGAAAGAACTGGAAGATACATTGATAGCAGTATGTGATGAACATCACCTTCATTGACGTATTGAATAAATTCTGATAGCCTATAGCCAATCTTTCATAGTATCTATCTATCTACTGTTCATAAATGTATATTAGCTCTTGACGACATCTCAATCAATATATGAAAAAGAAAAGGAAAAGATACAGTAGTAAAATAAAAAAGCTCTAGCAATCTGCTTAATCTTTGGAAGTAATTTTCGTTGGGACATCTCTTCAGTTGCAACATTGAACGTGGGTTGCTATGCAATACTTGAATGGAAAAAACGCTTGTACCGTTTGCCACGCTTTTTTTAACAGATTATTCCCTCCCATAAGTCCCGACTGTTATAAAGCACAACTGGGAGCACGAGAATATATGGGAATTAACAATGCGCGGAATGCAAGCATCAGTGATCGTATCCGTTAACACGTCCTTCGTTGCTATGGACCAATCGCAATGTTGCAAATGCTGCTGAACTGATGAAAAATTACAATTTCGCAAATATAAAAGGACTAGCCACATCCTCTTTTGATTTTCTTTTTTCTTTTTCTCTCTTTTATTTCCACTGCCAGGTTTTTCTTTAAATCGAGTACAGTCAAAACCTTCAAAACTAGGCAACCTTCTAACTATCTAATTAATAAACTATGTCTGGGTAAGTCTTATACAATTTTAGCGTCTTGATTTTTTATTTATTTTATCTATTTATTTTTTTTTTGTTCGCGCGTTGGCTTGTTTGAATAATTGGTTCTATCAAAATCAAAAAATGCTATTTCTATGTGATAGAATACTAACTATGGTTTTTTAATTCAGACGTGGAAAGGGTGGCAAAGGATTAGGCAAAGGTGGCGCCAAGCGACATAGAAAGATTCTTCGAGATAACATTCAGGGAATCACAAAGCCTGCTATTCGTCGTCTTGCTCGTCGAGGTGGTGTGAAACGTATCTCCGGCTTGATTTATGAAGAGACTCGAGGAGTCTTGAAATCTTTCTTGGAAGGTGTTATTCGTGATGCCGTGACATACACAGAGCACGCAAAGCGCAAGACTGTCACTTCTCTTGATGTCGTCTACGCATTGAAGAGGCAAGGACGTACCTTGTACGGTTTCGGTGGTTAAGTCAAGTCTCTATTCACGTGAAGTTCTTATTCGCTACGAGGGATTAAATACTGCTAGTTTTGTGCAACTTATGTTTATGGTTGGGTTATGGTTGTCTTCATAGTTTTTTTATATGTATGTTCCTTTTTTTTATTATTTTAAGAGCTTATCTAAATTGATTCTTTGTTTGGTAGGGCTACAGTATCTAGCTCTCTAGTAATTGCTAGGATGTAGCGTCAAGTGAAAGGAGGAGTTTTCAGTGGCTTGGACACATAATATCCTTTGTGCATGGATTTCACAGGTTGATATATCGTAGTTAACTTCCATTGCGGGGGAAGTCAACTAACTATCAATCAAAGATAAAGTGATTGCAGGAAAACGTGTGCCATTAGCGCCCTGTCCATCTCAGATATGAAGCTATACACGTTAAAAATGTATCCATCATGAAAAGAATAAATATCACTCTTCTCGCATATACCAAAATGATTTACGACAGTTGTATTTTGATGATTCTCGCTGACCATGTGAATGAAACAACCTTCAAGCACCCATGGGGTGCAGTAGTAATATAATTTTAAGGTTTTAAGTTAGGACAACTTTACCCTCGAAAAAAAGCCTTTTTGTTGTTTGTTGGGAGCGATGCTTTTGTCTCATTTTGTTGAGAATCTTCCCCGTCAAATGACAATATACCTATTTCGGCCGAGGTTGGGTGTCGATTTACTTAGTGTTGCCGTGGCAATTTCTCCATACCCAGGCACCAACGATACCGGAGTTTCGAAGTTAGTTTTCGATATAGGCACAGTGTACATATATATCATAGTAATCTCCGTGCCCTGGATTTGCTTCAAAGACACACGTTTGTGAGTACCGGTTGTGCCCGTTTCCATATAGCATTTCTGCGTCTTGGCTTCGGTTTTACCAGCTCTTACCTTTCGTATTCTTTTCCATCTCGACGACTCTGGTCGAGTTTATCCCACAAACCACGCGGGATACCTACTCGTTTTCATCCCTCCAAGAGACCTTCTGTTGCGACTGGCAACTATTCCCATTGGGTTCTATCTTCTCAGTTTCTTGGACTCGGCGATTTATCTCGCGTTAATTGTCTATCCAGCATGGCAGTTGAAGCCAAGCAATTAGCTTCGCATTTCTACGGCCTCAAGTCTGCGCAAACTGCACCTTCTTCGCCAGTTAAAGATTTTGTTCAAAATCATGGCGGACACACAGTCATCACCTCTGTAAGTTTTTTTTTTTCTTTTTAATACTTTCCAAATATATGCTAACTAGTTAGGTTCTAATCGCAAACAATGGAATTGCAGCTGTTAAAGAAATTCGGAGTGTCCGTAAATGGGCCTACGAAACGTTTGGAGATGAAAGGGCCATCTCCTTTACGGTAATGGCTACTCCTGAAGATTTGGAAGCAAATGCAGACTACATTCGAATGGCCGATCAGTATGTTGAAGTCGCCGGTGGTACAAACAATAACAACTATGCTAATGTCGAGCTCATTGTTGATATTGCTGAGCGAATGAATGTGGACGCAGTTTGGGCTGGTTGGGGTCATGCATCGGAGAATCCCAAACTCCCCGAATCGCTCGCTGCGTCTCCTAAAAAGATTATCTTCATCGGACCTCCAGGCTCAGCAATGCGCTCCTTGGGTGATAAAATCTCTTCCACTATTGTTGCTCAGCATGCAAAAGTACCTTGCATTCCATGGTCGGGTACTGGTGTTGACCAAGTCGTTGTTAACGAGGACGGAATCGTTAGCGTCGATGATACTACCTATGCACAAGGTTGTACAAGTAGTGCTGCTCAAGGTCTCGAAAAGGCCCGGGAAGTCGGTTTCCCCGTAATGATCAAAGCTTCTGAAGGTGGTGGTGGTAAAGGTATCCGCAAAGTCGAATCTGAGATTGACTTTATTGAAAAGTATCATCAGGTCGAAGGTGAAGTTCCAGGATCACCAATCTTTATCATGAAGCTTGCAGGAAACGCAAGACATTTAGAAGTTCAACTTTTGGCTGATCAATACGGAAATAATATCTCCCTCTTTGGTCGTGATTGCTCCGTTCAGCGACGTCACCAAAAGATTATTGAAGAGGCTCCCGTCACTATTGCCAATCCAGACACCTTTGCTGCAATGGAAAAAGCTGCCGTTAGACTCGGTAGATTGGTGGGATATGTGTCTGCTGGTACCGTTGAGTATCTTTATTCACATTCTGATGATAAGTTCTACTTTTTGGAATTGAATCCTCGTCTTCAAGTCGAACATCCCACTACAGAGATGGTTTCTGGAGTCAATCTGCCTGCTGCTCAGCTTCAGATCGCTATGGGCGTTCCACTCCATCGAATCAAGGATATCCGTCTTCTTTACGGTGTCGACCCTAAGACTGAAACAATGATCGATTTTGATTTTTCTACAAAGGATGCACTCAAAAGACAACGGAAACCTGTTCCAAAGGGGCATACTACTGCTTGCCGTATAACCTCTGAAGATCCTGGCGAAGGTTTTAAGCCTTCAAGTGGAAAGATGACAGACCTTAATTTTAGGTCGAGCTCCAATGTATGGGGTTATTTCTCTGTCGGCAACCAGGGTGGCATTCACTCCTTTTCTGATTCTCAATTTGGCCATATCTTTGCATGGGGTGAGACTCGCTCAGCAAGTCGCAAACATATGGTTGTTGCTCTGAAAGAACTCTCTATCCGAGGAGACTTTAGGACAACTGTTGAATATTTGATTAAGCTTCTGGAAACTGCAGAATTTGAAGAAAACACTATTACTACTGGATGGCTTGACGAGCTCATCTCCAAGAAGCTGACCGCTGAAAGACCTGACAGAATGGTTGCCATTATCTGTGGTTGCGTCACCAAAGCTCACATTTTGAATAATCAGGCCATGCAGGAGTATATTAGTTCTCTTGAGAAGGGTCAAGTCCTTTCCAAAGACATTTTAAAAACTCTTGTTCCTATCGATTTCATTTACGAAGGTTATCGTTATAAATTCACTGTTGCTCGGTGTGCTGTGGATTCCTACGTGTTGTTCCTTAATGGATCTAAAGTCCAAGTCGGTGTTCGTGATCTGTCCGATGGGGGGCTATTAATCCTTCTTGGCGGAAAGAGTCACAATGTTTACTACAAGGAGGAAGTTGGTGCTACTAGAATCAGCGTAGATTCAAAAACTTGTCTTTTAGAACAAGAAAGTGACCCTACTCAACTTCGAACTCCCTCACCAGGAAAACTGGTCAAATTTTTGGTTGATAATGGTGAGCACGTCCGAGCTGGTCAAGCTTTCGCCGAAGTTGAAGTCATGAAAATGTATATGCCACTGATTGCTCAGGAAGATGGTACTGTTCAATTCATTAAGCAACCAGGTTGCACTCTACTTGCAGGAGATATCTTGGGAATTTTAGCTCTGGACGATCCTTCAAAGGTGAAGCATGCTTTACCATTCGAAGGGCAGATTCCTGATTATGGTCCATCCCAAGTTCAAGGTAACAAGCTTCCTCAAAGATTTGTAACCTACAAATCAACGCTCGATCATATTCTTGACGGATTTGATAATTCCATTTTTATGAAGAGTAGCTTAGACGGTCTAATTGAGGTACTTCGTAACCCTGAGCTTCCTTACGGCGAGTGGTACGCTCAGATATCTTCTCTTCATGGCAGAATTCCCGCAAAGCTTGATACAAAGCTCGAAACCACTGTTGAGAAAGCTAAGCAGCGTGGAACTGAGTTTCCCGCCAAACTCATAATCTCAATTATTCACAAATTTGGTGAAAGCTTCCCTCCATCTGAGCAGCTGATCTATCAGACATCTGTTACTCCTCTTGTCAAAGTCGCCAATGATTTCCTTGAGGGCTCTAAATCCTATGAGTTGGAAGTCATGAAAGGCTTCCTACAGAAGTACTACGATGTTGAACATCTTTTCTCAGGCTCAAATGTTCGAGAAGATGATGTGATTTTGCGGCTTCGCGACGAGCACAAGGATGATATTGCCAGCGTTGCTTTGATTGTTCTATCACATCACCGAGTGGGCGCAAAGAATAATTTTATTCAAGCTTTATTACAGGCCTATCAACCTGGTACTGTTGACGCTCAAGCTTTATTGTCTCACTGGAAGCCAGTATTGAGTAACATTGCTGAACTTGAAAACCGACATACTGCTAAAATTGCTCTGCAAGCTCGCGAGGTTTTAATCCAGTGCGCTTTGCCTTCTCTGGAGGAAAGACGGGACCAACTTGAGCACATTCTTCGATCTGCGGTCGTCGGTTCTAGATATGGCCAAGTTGGCCTTAGCCACAGGACACCTGACTTTGAGATCTTAAAAGAAGTCATCGACTCCCAATACCCAGTTTTTGATGTTGTGACCCAATTCTTTACGCGTAAGGACCCCTGGGTAACTTTGGCAGCCTTAGAGTTATATGTGCGTCGAGCTTATAGGGCTTATGCGGTACTCGATCTTCAATATCGAAATGAAGGTTCTACTACACCCGTCGTGATGTGGAAATTCCAGTTGCGACCTGCTCAAAACCCGGCGTTCAGTTCTGCTGTCCAGGATGTACCCGGGAAGGACAACAAGTCTCCTATGAGGCACACCCTTTCTGTATCTGATTTAACTTATATGAGCGGCATTGCATCGGATCAGGAACCTATTCGAACCGGCGTAATCTTCCCTGTCCCGAGGTTGGACGATATTGATGACGTTTTGCCAGATGTTCTCGATTACATAGAACCGTCCCGAGGTATGGGAGGCTTGAAGTTGGATATCGTTAATGGTATCAACTCAAAGCGAAAGCCTCAGGAGGTTGCTGCTCAACTTAGCAATGTTCTGAATGTCGTTATTGGTGACACTGATTCGCTTGACGATGCTGCGCTTGTGGAACAGTTCAAAGAGATAATTGAGGATTACAAGGAAGAGCTATTGGCCCGCAATATTCGACGCCTTACTTTCTGCTGTGGCCACGCTGATGGTTCGTATCCAGGATACTTCACATTCCGTGGATCAACCTACGAGGAAGATGAAAGCATCCGAAATGTGGAACCTGCATTGGCTTTCCAGCTTGAATTAGGTCGTCTCTCTAACTTCAATGTCAAGCAAATCTTTACGGAAAATAGGAATTTACATCTCTATCAGGCTATTGGAAAGGATGTTCCTACCGATAAGAGATATTTCGTGCGGGGCATTGTCAGACCTGGGCAGCTCAGAGATGAGATCCCAACTGCCGAGTACTTAATTTCCGAGACGGATCGTCTTATTTCCGATATTCTGGATGCTTTGGAGCTTGCTGGTGTTGACAATTCTGACATGAACCATATCTTCATCAATTTTACACCTGTCTTCCCTCTGTCGCCGGACGAAGTCGCATCCGCTTTGGGTGGCTTCCTTGGTAAGAATTCTGTGCCGTACTTTGTATCTTAATAGATTGGAATACTAACGCGCGTTATCTAGAACGATTTGGAAGACGTCTTTGGCGTCTTCGTGTCACAGCCGCCGAGATTCGAATCATGTGTCAAAATGCCGAGACCGGCAAATTCTTCCCCTTAAGAGTTATGATCAATAATGGTAGGATCCAAATCTTTTTGTCGATTTTGATAAGAAGAATTCTAGGCTAACTCACAATTTACGCAGTTTCTGGATTTGTTGTTCATTGCGACATATATATCGAGGTACTCAATGATAAGGGCGAATGGATACTGACCTCTCTAGACCCTAATCGCCCAGGTAGTATGCATCTTCGACCGATCAACACCCCTTATCCCACCAAGGAATGGCTCCAGCCGAAGCGATACAAGGCTCATGTCATGGGCACTACATATGTCTACGATTTTCCTGCTCTTTTCAAGCAAGCTATTCATGATGGCTGGCTACAGGCAGGTTTCTCAAAATCGAAAGTCCCTCAGGATTATTTCAAGTCCTTGGAATTGATTCTTAACGAACATGGAAAACTAACGGAAGTTCCTCGGGCTGCAGGAGCCAATACCTGTGGTATGGTCGCATGGGTGGTTTACGCTAAAACTCCTGAGTGCCCTAATGGTAGAGAATTCGTTGTGGTTGCCAATGATATTACCTTCCAGATTGGATCCTTTGGTCCTATGGAGGACAGTTTTTTCAACAAGGTTACAGAGTTTGCCCGATCTCGTGGAATCCCTCGAATTTATCTTTCTGCTAATTCTGGTGCTCGTATCGGCATTGCCGAGGAGTTAATTCCACTTTTCTCTGTTGCTTGGAATGTTTCTGGCAAGCCTTCGTCAGGATTTAAATACCTTTATCTGACACCCAAGGCAATGGGATCAATTAATCCGAATACTATTGTAACTGAGGAGATTGAAGAAGATGGGGAGAAACGCTTCAAGATCACTGCTATCATCGGTGCTAAAGATGGGCTTGGAGTCGAATGTCTTCGAGGTTCTGGTTTGATTGCGGGTGCTACTTCAAAAGCATACAATGATATATTCACCGTAACTCTCGTCACTTGTCGATCAGTTGGTATTGGAGCTTATCTTGTCCGTCTTGGACAAAGAGCTGTACAGATTGAGGGACAACCCATTATCCTTACTGGCGCTCCTGCTATTAACAAGCTGTTGGGAAGAGAGGTTTACTCGTCCAACCTTCAGCTTGGTGGAACACAGATTATGTACAAGAACGGTGTTTCTCATCTAACAGCTATTGACGACTATGCTGGAGTAAAGAAGATTGTTCAGTGGATGTCATATGTACCTGCCAAGAGGCATTCTGCCTTACCTCTGCTGGAGAATGGCGATCATTGGGATCGACCTGTTGACTGTTTTCCACTCAAGCAGCAGGCTTACGATGTTAGGCATATTATCGCTGGCCGTGAAGGTGAAGATGGATTTGAATACGGGTTGTTTGATAAGGACTCTTTCCAAGAGACGCTCAGTGGATGGGCCAAAACAGTTGTCGTCGGCCGTGCCCGACTGGGTGGTATTCCATTTGGTGTCATTGCTGTCGAGACACGTTCCGTGGAGAATGTTATACCTGCTGATCCTGCCAATCCTGACTCAACAGAGCAGCTTGTTCAAGAAGCTGGCGGTGTCTGGTATCCAAATTCAGCATTCAAGACTGCTCAGGCTATGAATGATTTCAACAACGGTGAAGAGCTTCCATTGATGATCCTGGCTAACTGGAGAGGTTTCTCTGGTGGGCAACGAGACATGTTCAATGAAGTTCTCAAGTATGGCTCCTTCATTGTTGATGCATTGGTGGCTTATAAGCAACCTGTTTTTGTCTATATTCCTCCTTATGGTGAACTCCGTGGAGGCTCATGGGTCGTTGTTGATCAGACCATCAACAAAGATATGATTGAAATGTATGCAGACGAAGACTCGCGAGCAGGTGTGCTTGAGCCTGAAGGAATGGTTGGTATAAAGTTCAGAAGAGACAAGCTCTTAGATACCATGGCTAGGCTGGATCCTGTTTATGGTGATCTGAGGAAGCAGCTTGAGGCAGAAGACTTATCTGCTGACAAGGCATCCTCAATAAAGGTGAAGCTTGCTGAGAGAGAACGATTATTGACACCTGTCTATCAGCAAATTAGTATCCAATTTGCAGATCTTCACGATCGGGCTGATAGGATGAAGGCCAAGGGCACAATTCGTGAAATCTTGACTTGGAAAAATGCTCGCCGCTTCTTCTATTGGAGAGCTCGCAGACGTCTTACAGAGGAATATATCTATCGACAAATCGGCTCAATTGATTCTGCGTCAACCAGATCTGAAAGAGCTGCCCGAATTAAGACTTGGTACCCTTCAACTATTGACTCAGATGATCATGCTGTCGCTGAATGGTATGAGTCACATCCTGATGAAATCGCTTCCAAACTATCTCAACTCAAGAGCGAACTGGGCAGCAGCAAGGTTACTTCTCTCGTCAGCAGCAATCGGGAGGGTGCTCTGAAGGGTATTTTGGACAGCTTGGAATTGCTCACGCCACAGGAGAAATCCGCCCTTTTGGCGAAATTGGAATCTTCGTAGGCTCTAATTTTCTCATCACCATTGGATAGTTCTACTTAAGATGCCTGTTGCACTTGTTTAGTATTGCCTTTTTTTTTTGTTGTATTAATTCTCTTTCGTTCTTCATCTGTTCATTGCCTTCTATTTCTGTATACATAGATAAAATGTATTGACTATATATCGATCTTGGTAAGAGACCATAAATTTTATTTTTGTTTTGCTCCGTAGTATAGTGAGTTCGCTTTTTGATGGGTTCAATAGGAGAAGATGTCATGTTACTCTCGACGCCTTCCTTGGTAACGATGGACCTTGATTAAGTCCACGGAAAGATAAATTATGAGCAGCAAGTGCAACAGAAGACTCAGAAATGATCTTTCTTTCGTCCCACAAAGTGACATCTGTATGATTGTTTACATTTGATTTATCCAAAAGAACTCCGATGCCGCCCAACTGCGTACTGGAACTTTGGCATTTTTCGAATAGTCCGTCAACGATAAAGATTGTTGAATACTTGGCTGTATTTTGGTTATGGCGGTTTCTTGTTGCCCTTTCTCTTCCGTGAAAGAGACATAATTGCATACATTTCCCCCCGTTGCCGATATCATGGTTCTCGGAGATATGATAAGGTGTTTTCTCAACTCTTACTGTTCGGCAATGATCAGAACGCTGGCAAGTGATATCTACGCTTTAGGAGAACATCTTTGTTTGCTTACTCGGTTTTGCTAGATAACTTCTATGATGTTGCACGATGTCTCTGTCAATTATCTTGTTCAGGGTACTCGTCGAGTCAAGATCAGCAATTTCTTGGGGACGTTTGAATGTCCTTGATGTTCGAGATCTGCACCACTCTGTAAGCCCACACTACAACTTGAACCTGACCAAAAAAAGCGTATGAAGCAACTCATATCTATTGTTTGAAGACAGTATGAGACCTTTCGAAAAAAAAAAACTGTTCCTTCCATGCACACATGCACGCTATGCTTCTGCAAATCAGCCACAATCTGTCAGCACTCACAGCTCGATATCAAAAAAAATAAAGCGAATATTGAACACCTAGCAATCCAAAAAGTGACACGGACAGGAATTGAACCTGCAACCCTTCGATTACAATCATCGCGAAGCTGGAGTCGAAAGCTCTACCATTGAGCCACCGCATCGTTTGCTTAGAAAAAAGAAGCAACTCCGAAACGGGGAATCGAACCCCGATTTGCCCGGTGAGAGCGGACTGTGATAGCCATTACACTATTTCGGATACTGCAAAACGGGGCGCTCAGCCAGTCTAGTGCCTTAACTGCATCACGTGCTGTCCGGGCCGGTTGCCATAGCAACTTTTTTCTCGTGTGTGTTACCCGAATAATCAGTTACCCGGTTTTCCCATACCTTTTTTAACGATAATCTTAGTATCGTAGCAGACAATCAATATAACGATACAGACTTGGGGACCTCGAGAGGATGCCTAGCTAAGTTGATCGCTGAGGTTCGCGTATGGTCAACTGGCTCCCGGATTAGAATACGGGAGGTTTTGCTAGAAACGGGAGAGTGTTTGTTTGGTCATTTATAACCTGTCACATTGGCAGTAGTTCTGAGTGCTGGGTAAGATAAGTAGCAAGTGCCCTTGCACCCAAGCCAGTTTCCGACTATTTAGCCGTAAATGTGTCGTTTTCATTATTTTGACAACCTTTCTTGAATTGATTTATTACCGATCTGTGAGCGGCTCCCCCTGTTGCCAGGGCAAAAGAGCCTATGTCTTACCAGAGAGATGGGAACTTTATCCACGAAAAGTTCGATGAGTAGTGCGGCTGTTTTGTTTGTTAACTTTTTGTTCCTTTGTTCACAATGTTTACTCCCAGTGTTTTGATTCTCTATTACTATATAAGGACTAGTTAGTTCCCCTTTTCCCTGTCATCGAGTTTTGAGTTATTATTGTGCCAGCCTTAGTGCTGATTTATTGTGCTACTCTATCTCTTTGACAGTTTTCGCCCGTAATAGCTTACGTCCCGTTGCTACGAGTCTACCTGCCTGTTACAGATCGGCCACGGCCCAAACCGGCTAGAGGTTTTCCGAGCGTTGCTCACTACATATCTGACTACTGTCCTACTAGGGAGTGGATGAAATAGCTTAGATAACTCTATCCACACTACAAGAAGTTAATAAACGATTTAGAATTCAATTCAAAAGTCAGTACGTGGGTGGTAGTGCTGCGCCATCGCAAACGATATCATTAGCAAAGCGTTTGCTACTTCCACTTTACAGCCTGCTGAACTGGCTTACTTTTCCTTCATGAAGGTTGAAGCCTCTGTAAGAGAAAATGGGTTGTCTGGAGAACTGCACAGCTCGAACAGATTGTCGGGAAAGACCATCAGCGGCGCCATTATCAACACCGTTAATGTGAACAATATCAAAGTCGAATAACCGTATGTAGGTTACCCAGCGAGTATAAACAGAATTTAACTAGTTCATTCGGAGGCTGATTTAACATCCAAATAAGGGCAGGAGCATCAGTTTCCACTTTAAACCTAATACCAACTAACCAATAACGAAATCTTTTCGAAGCTTTCAGAAAGCAAGACATTCTTGCTTGATGGTGGCATACCGGCCTTCAGTATCCGACCATCTACCACTTTCGAGATGGCAACAATAGGTGAGGATCGTACTCATCAAAGATACGTTTTACAGCATGAAGGTAAATGTCATTATCTTCTTCATCTAGCTGTACAAGCTTGCTGCTAATTGATCTTAACGGGTCGTTGTGGATTCGCGGGCTGAGTCCAAAGCAGTCCTTTTAGCTATTGCGATGCCATCATTCCACCTTGATTGTAGTTTAAAGGAAGTAAGGTTCCATCGGCAAGAGCAACTTTATTGTCCACAATTTTCAGGACCCCTTTGTCGATGTTGAGGTTCAATAGGGGGCAGTCCCTACGATAATGGCCCTGCTGATCACAAAAGATACAGGGAAAACGAGAAGAGGTTCCGCGAGAAGATGGTCTGACTTGCCCAGTATGACGAGGCGTAAAGTGGGCCAAGGACAAGCTGCGTAGCTCGAAAAAGGCACACAATGACCAGAGTCCCACTATTAATACAATGATTAATGAATTGCTCGTTCGTTCTAGTACATTGTGTAGATACTCGGTTTACTCAGGACTACATGTGTTAACAGGCTTTTAATCGGAATTATTTAATTCACTCATTCATTAATCGTAGATCCTGATCAGAGGACCTCGACTCTCACAGACGGTTACAACTTTGATAAAGGAGTCAGTCTAGCTTTATGCTACAGATCAATGAAGATAGTGTTCAGCCGAGGATTCCCGACACTTTCGCGAACATATGGAGAAAGTCTTACAGTGATTTTCCGCAGGTAATGCACTGCATGCAAGATGCAGTCCTATTTTTTGTACGTAAGTTTACTTCGTAGATCTACAGATGTACATGAATATTTGGTTAAGACTTTTTATTATTCCTCGTAATCAAACAATCATTTCCGGCAGGAAACTGTACCTGACGCTCGCAACAGTTATCAGGGCAAATGCAGTATATGATTTGGTCGAAAATCAGAATGTGTATTTTTAACAAGAGCGCTATTAAACGGCACTGGATGTATTTAAGTTGAATGTTTGCCCTATTTGATCTTTAGCATACTCTCGGCTTTAAGACACGGTTTTGGGTTGAGCCGGCGGCACGTGACAATTACGATCCTTTTATAGAACTTGGCTTTTTCAAGCACCTTTTTAACACACTTTCATTTGTTTTTTCCGACTAAATAAAGGAAGATAGTAAGGTCAGTTACCAGGTGAGTTTCAGTATATAATACTCCCAAGGGCATCCTATCGGAAATGTGACCTCCCGGGCTGGTTCAAGTTGGGCCTCCGAAGATGACGAATTACCCTTCGCGGTGCCCCTCCACGCCAAAAGGGGAGATAAGAACGAAGGTTTAACTCCCGAAGTGGAAGATCACTAAAAAGCTTAGGTCCGAGATAAATCCGGTAACACGTACACCAAAATTAAAATCAGAGGATAACCAAACTTCGATCTTTTCTGCGTCGTCGTCAGCACCGACCTACTGCCATAAGTAATATAGCGCTTTCTGACTTCATCCTCATCTGAGAACGTCATCCTGTTTCTGATTGATGAGTCGTGTATTTACTACATTAGCCTGGGAACTATCTCTAGCTCACTTACGGGTTTGTTAATAAGAAACTTTCCAAATGTCTCTGGATAGCTCATCTTCAGAAACTGATCCAGAAACAAAGGATGAGGTCAAAGAAACACATGAGGTTCCTCCCATAGGTGAAGGTCGCCATTGGTATAATGACCTTTACTTCATCGTCATCACCAAGAGACTACTTACCTCCAAGACCAAACGCAACAATTCGTCTCCACCAGTGCCTTCGTCCCCAGGAAAAACGCCACAGGCTAAAGCTAACCTTTTCAGTAGGATGATATTTTCCTGGGTGAGCCCTATGCTTGCAGTAGGTTATCAAAGACCCCTACAGCCAGGTGATTTATGGAATCAGCCTGATGCGTGGCGAAACGATATAATGACGGACAAATTTTTTGAAATCTTGAAAAGACGGCGAGATCAAGGTCAGAAAAAGTTCTTATTAGCTAGGACTTTGAACGAGCTGCTCTTTCGCCACTTTTGGTTTGGCGGATTGGTGCTCGCTGTTGGAGATGTTTCACAATGTCTCATGCCTCTCTTGACTAGGCACATAATTCAGTTTGTCGAAGACCGGTATTATCATCTTCCAGGTGCTTCTAATATGGGACATGGAGTCGGAATGGCCATTGGCCTCGCATTGATGATCGAGCTTGGATCACTTTGTACCCATAACAGCTTCTACTTCAACATGCTCTCAGGAGGGCAAGGTCGGTCGGTCTTAATTTCGGCTCTTTATCGAAAATCTTTAAAACTTAGCAATCGTTCTCGCATTCAATATCCTAATGGCGATATAATTAATATGATGAGCACAGATACATTTCGAGTGGATTTTGCTGCTAAATTCTTTCATCACATATGGGACTGCTTCATTTTCCTGGGAATTTGTATCGCCCTTTTACTAGTTAATATTGGTGTTTCATCTCTGGCTGGAATCGCAGTTTTATTCGTCCTCGTGCCTGTCCTTATGCGTGTTGCCACACTCATTGCAAGGAAACGAAAAGAAGTAGTGAAGGAAACTGACCATCGTGTCCGCATTATTACAGAAGTCCTTAAGGCGATGAAGATGGTAAAGTTTTATGCTTGGGAAAATGCATATTTGGCTAGAATCATGAAAGTACGAGTCAGGGAGTTGAGAATGACTAGGAACATTCTTCTTTACCGGAGTACGTTATTTGCGATTGCTGTAAGCATGCCCATCTTTTCATCGATGGTTGCATTCATCGTACTATCTGTGACAAGGAGGGACTTGCAAGCTCCAACTGTGTTTTCTTCTCTCTCTCTTTTCAACATCCTTCGATTACCTCTGATGTTTCTGCCCTTGGCTATTACTACCAGCATCGATGCCTCAGTTGCTCTTACTCGGTTAGAGAAGTTCCTTTTGGCCGAGGAAGCCGAGGATACAGTTCTCATCGAGCCGTCCCTGCCTGAGGCCATACGGGTTGTCGATGGTTATTTCATCTGGGACACGACAGATTCTGTGACGGCTAGCGAGAAACAGAGTGAACAATCGCCAACGGCGACGACAAATTCGGAAGGCAAAAAGGAAAATGAGGGCTCATCTTCTGGTTTTGTGTCGTTGGAACTCGAACGGGTAGAAAGTCGCGAAAGTAGAAAAGATATGGCTACAGGGACTGCTGCCTTAGATAATAACGATCTTTCGAATTCCGACACAGAAGACCTCGAGATGACACTTTCAATTGTAGAAAAGAAGTCAGAACAAGACAATGCCGTCAATGAGGAAAAAGCAACATTTCGAGGACTTAAAGACATCAATCTTTCGATTAGAAGAGGTGAATTTGTCGTCATCACTGGAGCAATAGGCTCAGGGAAGTCTAGCATTTTGGCAGCTCTTTCCGGTTCTATGAAAATGATAGAAGGAGAAGTCACTCTGTGCTCTTCCGTTGCGTATTGCCCGCAACCTTGGATTCAATCTACAACATTCAAAGAAAATATACTCTTTGGCAAACCTTTCGATAAACGAAAGTACGAAGAAGTCATTGAATGTTGTGCCTTGCGTCAAGATATCGATTTACTTCCTGATGGAGATGAAACTGAAGTCGGTGAGCGAGGCATTACCATTAGTGGGGGACAAAAAGCCCGTATTAGTCTTGCACGTGCTGCTTATTACGATGCCGAGATTGTACTATTGGATGATGTTCTGAGTGCCGTTGATCCTCATGTTGGCCGTCATTTGATCGAGAGGTGCTTATGTGGATATATGGGGCAATCTACTAGGGTTCTAGCGACTCACCAACTGCACGTTCTAAGTTACGCTGACCGGATTATTTTCACCCCAGGGGATGGTTCTATCGTGGTGGGCACTATGGAAGAGCTAACGAATTCTACACCTGCTTTTAAGAAACTTATCGATCTTAATCATATGGAAGGTGCTAATGACCAAACTTCAGATACAGATGAAGGAACGATATCCGCAGAAGTAGATGCCCCAAAAGAGTCTGTTGAAAAAGAGGAAAAGCAGCATCTAATGCAAGCTGAGAATAGAGAGACAAAAGGCGTCTCATCTGAAGTTTACAAAGCCTTTGTCTCTCTGGGAGGGGGTGCTTTATCTTATGGAATCTTACCTCTTGTTGTGGTCGTCGTTATTCTGGCTCAAGGCTCCCAAGTTTTATCCAGTTTGTGGCTTAGTTGGTGGACTGCAAACAAATTTGTTGGACGCTCTCTTGGTTTTTATATTGGCATTTATGTTATGCTTGGAGTACTCTCATGTTTTTTCTTCTTTATGATGGGGGCTCTTCTGACGACCAGTATCAATCGCTGTTCCCGTGAATTTACTCGTCACGCCGTTTCGAGCATATTGCGTGCGCCTATGTCTTTTTTTGACACATCCCCATTAGGACGGCTCACAAATCGCTTTTCAAAGGATACGGACGTTTTGGACAACACAATAACAGATTCACTGCGGACATTTTTGGTCACTTTTAGTGGAAGCATCGCATCCGTGATACTGATAATAGCTTACTTCTATTGGTTTGCAATCGCTGTGGCTCCGTTGGCAACTATTTTCATTATGGTTTCAAAGTTTTATCGGGCATCTGCACGCGAAATAAAGCGTCTCGATTCGCTTGCTAGATCAAACGTCTTTGCTCAATTTGGGGAAACATTGACTGGTGTGACATCTATTAAAGCATTTGGAGAGCAGGATCGATTTATTACTGAATTTGACGGGAAGGTCGATCTTATGAATAATGCTTACTTTTTGACTTTTGCCAACCAGCGGTGGCTTGGCATACGACTAGATTTTGTTGGTGTAATAATGACTCTGATAGTTGCACTCCTTAGCGTTACCAGAGCTCTTCCTGTTTCTGCTTCTTCTGCCGGATTGGTTTTAACTTATGCTACCAGTGTCGTAGGGATGATGTCTTTCATGGTAACGCAGCTTGCAGAGACGGAAAATGATATGAACGCAGCCGAAAGACTTTACGAGTATGGTTTCAAGATCAAGGCTGAGGCTCCACTCTATATTGAAGAGACCGCACCTCCTGAAAACTGGCCTGAAAAAGGTGAGGTCTCGTTCTCTAAGGTTGATTTCAGATATCGCCCTGGACTTCCGCTTGTTCTTCATGGTTTGTCTGTTCAGATACAAGGTGGAGAAAAGATAGGTGTCTGCGGTCGAACGGGAGCAGGCAAAAGCTCGATCATGGTTGCTCTTTACCGAATGACTGAGCTTGCTTCTGGTTCTATAACGATTGACGGAATCGATATCTCAAAAATTGGGCTACATGACTTGAGGACGAAGTTAACAATAATTCCTCAAGACCCGGTATTATTTCAGGGCACTCTACGCAGCAACTTGGATCCGTTTGGAACATCATCTGACCTTGAACTTATGGACGCTCTTCGCAGAAGCCATTTAATCGAAGGAGGTGATAAATCTCAAAAAGGCGAGCAAAGCAATGCCAAGGCCGGTAAGACGAATGAGAAATTCTATCTGGACATGTTGGTAGAAGAAGATGGTGCGAACTTTAGCATGGGGGAGCGTCAATTGGTCTCATTAGCACGCGCTCTAATACGAAACAATCGGGTACTGGTTTTGGACGAAGCCACTTCAAACGTTGATTACGAGACAGATCAACGGATCCAAACAACTATTCAAACTGAATTTTCATCTTGCACAATATTATGTATTGCTCATAGGCTCCGTACGATTCTTTTTTATGACAAGATTCTGGTACTTGATCACGGTGAACTAAAGGAGTTCGATACTCCCTGGAATCTTTTCTCCCGCAAGGATAGCATATTTGCTGGCATGTGCAAGCAATCTAACATAAATGATGGTGATTTTCCTTATCGTGACTGAAGTCAAAGTTCAGATCCACAATCTTTCAATATTTCGATGTTATACTGTGATCCTTGTGGCCAAATGCCCTTTACGATCGCTGGATATCTCTCTTTATGAGACTGTCTATTAGAAGTTCTCGGAATATTTGAATAATCATCTCTAATCCTCTTTTTAATGAATAAATGAATTTCGGCATGTAGTTAAAAAAATCCGATTACTCAGACTTAATAGGGGCCTACGTAGGACTTTGATCGAGAGATTCTTTCATACAGGCTGTCTAGCCATTCACTCCATAACCATAAAGTTATCTTAATGGATGAATGAATAACAATCATAACTATATTCGTCGCTTGAGCTTTACAAAGATCAAGGTGATAAGTTTAGCTCTGAACCTCAATGGAGCCTCATGACCTTAATTCCACACACTCGAGAACTGTCGAAACTCTTCTTTATTATTACCCCTTTTGGCAAATGTGTTAAGTTAAACCATATTGTAAGTTACGATGAGCCGCACACGTCATGTGACAAACTAGCCTATGTATATGTCTTTCAGTTCGTAAGCACAATAACCGGCCCAATTGGCGCAATGGTTAGCGCGTTGGTTTTCGGTACCAAAGGCTGCAGGTTCGAATCCTGCATTGGGCTTCTTTTTGCCAGAAACCCGGTCATCTTCGATAAATATGATAAGAGCTTTTTTTTTTTTTTT